>JAQZBX010040159.1:7787-22878 GCA_029593785.1 Cabassous unicinctus | reverse complement strand
TTTTTTTAAAGATTTATTTATTTTATTTATTTATCCCCCCCTTGCTGCTTGTGCTGCTGTGTCCATTCGCTGCGTGTCTTCTCTGTGTCTGCTTATCTCCCCCTTGCTGTGAGGTCCTGCTGCATCAGCCCACGGCGCCGCGCGAGCTGGCCTGCCCTCACAAGGAGGCGCCAGGAAGTGAACCCGGGGCCTCTCATATGGTAAACGGGTACTCTATCCATTGAGCCACACCCGCTTCCTGCCGTGAGGTTGCTGCATCAGCCCACCGCACCGCTCAGGCCGGCGTGCCCTCACAAGGAGGCCTTGGGATGCAAACCCGGGCCTCCCATATGGTAAACGGGGGCTCTATCCACTGAGCCACACCCGCTTCCCAACTGTAAGCTTTTATACCAAATAAATACCCTTTATAAAAGTTGACAGATTTCTGGTACTTTGCATCAGCACCCCTTTGGCTGACTAATAAATACACCCTGTTTACAGACATTTAATTGTCCCCTTTGTTTCCCAGGAGACAGACTCTTCTTTCCCAAGTGTTTGTAGCCAGCAGGCCTTTGTCCCAGAGTATCTGCCTCTATAGTTTTTTACACTCCTTTCATTGTCTCATGCTGCTTTTGCCTGGAAGGCAAATTCTGGGAGAAGGGGTATCCCAATGAGGATTTTCCCAAGTCAATCTTTCCCAGCCAAAATAGGGTCAGGGATCCAAGAAGGGACACAGACCAGCTCCAAACTGCCCTGGTGAGGGGATCAGGAAGGGCTCCAAGAACTTCTCTGACAGTTCCCCAAAGCTAAACTTTCCTGGCTGCCCAGCAAATGCAGCCTGAGGAATTGCTGCATCTTTAAAATCTCCATTGCCTCCATCCCTGTCTGGGAAGGGTTGAAACAATGTCTACCACCACCTTCATCCAGGGCATGTTGAAACAATAGCTGCCTCAGAGTCAGCCCCAGCAATCCAAATTTGCTCATCAAAAGCCATGATAAGTGATTGGCTGTGCCCACCCCTGTACTTAGAAAAGAGGACTTTTATGTCCTTTTATGTCCCTCTCATCACCAGTGAGTTAGCCAGGGGCTGAATCCTGTTGTTGCCTCCTAAAGAGTGGAGTGTGGGCACCATTAGTCACCACGTGAAAAGAGCAATTTATTGTTCTTTATGTAATTTATCAGCCTCTTCCTCCCACCCTTCCCTAGATGCTGTACAGTGTTCTGGTTTCTGGAGTTTCAAAATAGTTGTTTCAGACACAGTTCCTGCCTGTTTAATAGTTGTTTTGTTGGAAGGACTGGGTCCTGGACTACTCTGCCATCTTCCCCATAAGTCCCCCTTAGACCCTTTCAACTCCGTTAAGCCCTCTTGACATACATACCATTGTTGTTGCTATATATATTTAAACCCCAAATGTATTATTAATGTTGTTTTATGCAGTCAATATTCATTTGTATTTATATACATATTTTCCCTTTCAGTAGTTTTTCATTCTGTTTTGCATCTCTAAGCTTTCATCTCATTTCATTTTCTCAGTACCACAAAAAAATAATAACCTTTAGTATTTCTTTTAGTGCACAATGCATGCCCGCTGGTGGGAAATAATTCTCCCAAATGTAGCCCCAGGAAGAGAGAAACCCAAGAAGCCTGAACCCTGGCAAACGTCAGCAGCTGTCTTGCTCCAACACATGGCAATAGACTTTGGTGAAGGAAGAAACTTATGCTTTATGGCCTGATAACTGTAAGTTTCTACCCCAAATAAATACCCTTTATAAAGACCAACCGATTTCTGGTATTTTGCATCAGCACCCCTTTGGCTGGCTAATACAGAATTTGGTACCGAGGAGTGAGGAAGTGCTTTTGCAATTACCAAAATGTTGGAATGGTTTTATAAATGGGTAAGGGGTATTTTTTGGAGGAATTGTAAAATGCTTGATGGAAAAGGCCTAGATCCCTTTGAAGAGACTGTTGGTAGCAATATGGACCTTAAAGTTATTTTTGATAAGGGCTTAGAAGGAAATAATTGTGAGATGGATGCTAAAGAGACTTTTTATGAGGCCTTAAAAGTAAATGATGAAACTATTATTGGAAACTGGAGGAAAGGCGATCCATGTTTTAAAGTTGCAGAGAGCGTAGCAAGACTATCTCCTGGTGTTATATGGAAGACAGAATTTGAAAATGGCGAACCTGAGAATTTAGCTAAAGAACTTTCCAAAGTAAACTCAGAGAATGCAGCTTGGCTTCTTCTTGCAGCTTATAGCAAAATGCTAGATGAGAGAAATACGTTAAGGACTGAACTTTTGGGCACAAAGAAAACAGAAACTGATTCTGGAAATTCCAAGCCTCTGGAAATCAAGCTCCCAGATGACAGTGCTCCTTTTGTGGACTTGCCAAACCTTGGAACTTGTAAATCAGGATTGAAAATGCAGTTATCTGGGAAAGACTTGTGGAAAGTCTTACTGTCTGATGGCTTGGACCCCTGCTTCCTGCATGCTAAACCAACAGAGTTTTTGAGAGAGCTGTATGAATAAAACCACTGTCAGCTTGGACAAAAATGGACTTGGAAAGGAGTGATTAAAGAAGAAACAGCTTCAAAAGGAAAACCATGGAAGCTGAGATCTGGAATCAAGACATCACCTTGGGCCAAAAGAGGAGCCCCACCCATGTGTACAGAGAGGGTGAGTTTGCCCCAGCAGTTGAAGAGGGTGGATGTTCCTACCCAATATTCTGGGAGAGTTTTGCCACCCCAGGATGCAGAGAGGGTGGGGCACATTCCTCAAGGACAAGGGCAGTTAAGGTCACCATCCAATAGGTCTGAGAGGGGTGCACTTGTCTCCCAAAGGTTAGGGAACGCCAGGTGGTCAACTCATTGCTCTGAGAGTGTTGAGCCTGTATGCCAAAGGTTAGGGAAGGCCAGGCAGTCAACTCATTGCTCTGAGAGGGTTGAGCTTGTATGCCAAAGGTTAGGGGGAATCTTGTCTTCACCTCACTGTACTAGGGGGGCTAAGACTCTAACCCAAAGATTTGGTAAGGTGTGGCAATTCACCCCAACTCTCTTGGAGGGTGAGGTCTAGAGCTTAGTCGACACCCACATGCTTGATGAGGTTGGAACCAAGAAAATGGCCATTGGGCAAGCCTGTGGAAAGGGTGAGTTCCCATGTTGCCCCAAGGAGAAGAAACCATCATCTTAAAAATGACTCTCAAACTTTGAAATCAAATGAAGGATGCCCTGCAGGTTTGAACCGTAGAGGACACATGACTCATGTTTAACCTCCCAATTTCTCCTTAGGGTAATGAAAATGATTATCCTTTGTCTTTCCATTTGTGTATTGGAAGCAGTTAAATGGTTTTGTAAGTTGCAGAGGTCTACCGCAGATGGGATTTTGCCTGAAGATGAACTGTATTTCTTTTAAACTGATTATGATATGATTTTGTACTTGCATTGTCACTGATTTAAGGTTTTTTGAATATTTTAATTTATTTTTGGAATTCAGAGGGTGGAGTGTAGCAGTTTGGCAGTTTGATATAGTTATGAATTCCAAAAATAGATATTAGATTATGCTTGTAAACTGGTCTGTTAATCTGGGCATGATTAAGCTATGATTAGGGCATTGACTGGGCCATGTCAGTAGGACATTGAGCCCCGCCCCCTGGTGGGTGGGGTCTCAATGATAAAAGACATGGCAAAGGACAGAGTTGGAGTAGTTTTGATGTTGGAGTCTTGAGCTGGAGCCCCGGGAAGTAAGAGAGCTTGGTCATGAGGAAGGAGAGAAGGCCCTGGAAAAGAGATGAGCCATTTACCTGACAGTTCACAGCTGGCCTTGTGGAGACAGACAAAGCCTAGAGAGCCTAATAGTCTACAGCTGACCCTGTGGAGGAAACAGAGGAGTTGAGTCCGGAGAGAAACGGAGCCCCGGGAAGAGAGGAACTCAAGAAGCCTGAACCCTGGCAAACGTCGGCAGCTGTCTTGCTCCAACACATGGCAACAGACTTTGGTGAAGGAAGAAACTTATGCATTATGGCCTGGTAACTGTAAGCTTCTACCCCAAATAAAAACCCTTTATAAAAACCAATCGATTTCTGGTATTTTGTATCAGTACCCCTTTGGCTGACTAATACACTATCCAATATTACATCTTTTCTAGGTGTACTTGTGTATGTCTGGTTATCTGGTTTCCCTCATGAAAAGAGGGATTTTGTCTTGTTCCTGACAGTATTTTCATGATCTAGAACAGAGCTTGGCACAAAGTAGAAGTTTGATAAACATTTGTTGAATGAATGAATGAGGAACACAGTTGTATTCTTCTATAAACTGTTGAGATGATAGTGTTTAGGAAACAAAAATGGTTTAGGTCCATGGTTCTCAGAGTGTTGGTCCACAGACTAGCAGTATCAACATCACCTAGGAGTCATTAAAAATGCAAATTCTGGGGCCCCACCCCAGATCTACTGAGTCAGAAACTGGAAGTAAGGAGCGCAGTCTGTCTTAAGTCCTCCATGGGATTCCAATTCATGATAAGTTTGAGAACCACTGGCTTCAGAGGTGGGCAAACAACAGCCCACAGGCTACACTGGCTCTGATGCCTCTTTTTGTAAGTAGTTTTATTGGGACACAGTCATGCCCAGTCATTTACATATTGTCTATGGCTGCTTTTGTGCTTCAGTAGTGTTGAGCAGTTGCTACAGAGACCTTACAGTCCGCAAAGCCTATAATATTTATGTGTTCCTTTGCAGAAAGAATTTAACAGCTCCTGTTTTAGATCAATACCTTGTACCATGTAATTATGGCAAAGTAAACACACACATCTATCTCCCTTTCCACCCAAATACCAAGGAAATTAGAGAAAAGATATGGTTCAGGAAGGATCCATAACAGACTGAAAAACAAGAAGGGGTAGCAATAGTGGGCCAAAAAATTTGAAGAATTTCTGGAACACAAAAAAATTATTTTTGGGGGGGAAGATGGTATCAAATTAACAGAGAAACAAGTATAGAGAAACTGCAACACAAGAGCCACATGAATTTTAAGCCAGAAGCAAACCAATCTAAAGTGTGGGACTCGGCTCTGGAGAAAACATTGGTGAGTCATTAAAGGATGACAGCCAGAAGAGTTAGCCAGTGACCCTTCTGCCCAAAGACCTGAACAACTGGCTGCACACTTCACTAATAAACAAAGTGAAAAATCATTGTGGAAAGAGTCCTGGCTTCTGTGCTGGGACCTGAAGAGCAGAGTGTAGCAATACTTTCACAGCAGAGGCACAAACAAAAAAAAGAATCCTGACTCAAGGATTAGCCACCAGGAAAAAGCACAAACAAGTCTAAAAATAAAAACAAAACACAACAAAAAAATAAGACAAAGTCGTTAAGGTGTGTCTGGAATAGGAGCCTCCCAGAGTGGTTTCTGGGACTGGAAAAGCAGACAACGTACAAAGTAAGGATGAGAAGCTCATCCTTACGTAGTAGACAAACTACTTACCCACTGTATTAGTCAGCCAAGGGGGTGCTGATGCAAAATACCAGAAATCGGTTGGCTTTTATAAAGGGTATTTATTTAGGCTAAAAGCTTACAGTTACAAGGCCCTAAAGAGTCCAACTCAAGATTGCTTTCTCACCAAAGATGGCTGCTGATCTCTGCTAGGGTTCAGCCTTCCTCTCTCTCAGCTGCAGACTGGCATAGGGCTTTAGCTGTTTGAGCCTTTTCCTTTCTGTCACATGGCAGGACTGAAATAACCAAGTTCTCTCCTCTTCCATGTCTTCCTCTGGCCTGTATGGAGCTCTCTCTCTCCCCAATGTGTGTGTGTCCATTTATATCAGCCCACCAAGGGGAAGGGAACTCAACCCTGAGTCATGCTCTATTGACGTGGTTGAATCAAAACCCTAATCTTATATTAAGTAAACTTAAAACCTTTGAATTTAATACAACCAAAGGGTTGTATTACCAAACCGCCACACTCACCCTGGGCCACACATTCCACTGCTCCCCACCTTTATCACCAAAAGTGAAACCTGCATTAAGAGGTGAGGAAAAAGAGATTTTTATTTGGCCAAGGAAATAGACCCTCACCAGCAATAAGAACATACAACCAAATTACACCAAATACTTGATGGAAATTAACACCATTAAAAAGGATAATCAGATTCAAATAACAAAACTAACGCCTACAGAGACTGCTAATGGAGGCAACAGAATAAGACTTTAAAATTATAATTAAGATTTGAAGAAATTTTAAAAGATATTGCATTCATTAGCAAAAGCATAATACTTCTAGGACAAAATAAACAGTTGGAATTCTTGAGAATTAAAACTATTATTGCCAAAATTAAAAGATATATCTGGCGCATAACACAATGTTGTTTATTAAGTTAAGAAAAAAATACATGCAGAAAATGACAAAACATACATTTAAGGACATATATCAAATACCTTAAATAGAAGCAGTGGGAGAATGGGAGTGCAAATTAGGGATGAAGGTAAAAATAAATGAACAAGGCACTTATATGGTCAAATGAAAACACTGTGCTATGAACTAAGGTATTATGATTAAATCAGCTGTTTTTACACAGGGTTCAAAAAGAAAAAAAGGAAAAAAATGAAAATATTAATAAGTGAACCAAGTGCCAGAAGGGATATAACTAAAGATTAATGTATTGAACTAATATGCCAAACTGAGAGATTCTCCTAAAATGCAAAGCAAAAGAACTACTTAAAAGGGAAACTGTTAAAGAAAAGTTAAGAGGTATGTAAGAGAGACCAGATTATTTCAAATACCTCTAGTACAAGTTTCAGAAAAGTTGAATAGAAGCAATAAAATGAGAAAATAACTAAACAATAAATGAATATTTTCTGGAGTTAGAAAAAGTCACTAGACTTCAGATCAAAGGGCTTCATAAGATGAATAGGGAGGAGTGGAAAGGTTGGGGAAGATCCATGCCTATACAATCCTGAAGTTTCTGGCCACAAAAAATAAAGAGAAAGGGAAGCGGGTGTGGCTCAATGGATAGAGCTCCCGTTTGCCATATGGGAGGCCCCGGGTTCGCTTCCCGGGGCCTCCTTGTGAGAGCAGGCCGGCCCGTGCGGCGCGGGGGGTGCTGATGCAGCAGGACCACACAGCAAGGGGAAGATAAGCCGACACAGAAGAAACACACAGCGAATGGACACAGTAAAACACAGGCAGCAAGGGGGGGATAAATAAATAAATAAATCTTTAAAAATAAAAATAAAAATAAAAAAATAAAGAGAAAACCCCTAAAAACTTTCAAAGAGAAAAAAAATGGACTGTTTGCTTTGGGAAAAAACAATATCGATTGCAAGTAATTGAGAAGGGATTGGATGGTGATACGCATTCCTAAAGTTTGGCTCTAGAAAAAAGCTGGACAGATAGCATCGCTAGAAGGGATGTTATTAATGAGCTAAAGATATTAAAACTATCACTTTCCTCATAACTTACAAAATTGTGCAGGACAAAGTGTAAACTATAATGTAAACTGTAGTCCATGGTTAGTAGCATGGGTTCATCAATTTTAACAAATGTACCACATTAATGAAGGATGTTGTTAATGTGGTAAAGTATGGGAGAGGGAGGGAGTGGGGTATATGGGAATCCCTTATATTTTTTACATAGCATTTATATAATCTAAAGCTACTTTAAAAAAAATTTTTTTTAATTAAATTACATAAGTTCACAAAAATATAAAAAAACAAAGCCTCACATTCTGACAGGAACAATATAATTATAATTCTGGTCCCCACTATAAATGAACTGGTATGAAAACATCAGTGCACCATCACCATACTATTATAAAATGGGTCTAACAGCGATCTTTCATAAGTAGTAGAATTTACCAGATCACGTACTAATGTCTACATATCTATAATCTAAAATAATTTCTGTAAATTGAAGTAAGTAGCATAATTTGAAATTAAAAATCCCCCATAAAGTCTCATTTTACAGATGACACTAAAGGCCAGGGAGGGGAAACTCCCAGGGTTGCACATGCATGGGTGGTAGAGCAAGGGCTGGGACTCAGGGCTCCTGACTTTGTGGCCACTAGTCATTGTGAGAGATTAACACTGATCCTCCTACAGCTTGCTTTTAGTCTCCTTTGTGATGAAGGATGTGCATTTGTGCCATTGAGGGTTGGAAGAGAGTACAGGGGCTCATAACAGAGCAGAGATCCTTTGCAGAGATCTTCAATGCTGGCTCAAGGAGCTTACCAGTCACAGGCAGTAAATTCTGAGATTGCATCTGCTTACAAGAGGGGTGGGATGTGTAATAGTGCTGGGAAAAGACTCATTTCAAAACCCATGCCCAGGCATTGTTCAATGACACTGAAAAATATTTTATGGCAAAATTCTTCCTTCTATTGGGACAGAAGGCCATAAGAGTCTGACACACCATGATTTCCTGTCCCATCTCTGGGTAGCACTTCAGTTTTCAGATCCCCAGGCCTTGGAGATAAAATGTAAGCAATAACTGTAACAATGGCTCCTCTTCAAAAGCAACCACAGAATAATGATTAATACTTCTGTGTACTAGTCAAGTGAATGAGACACGCTTTCAAATTAAAAGTCACCATATTCTCCCTGAAAAAAAAAAAATCAACAAAAAGCAAATCAAATGTGAAATTCATTGAAAATTGTGTTAAAATGTGAAATTCAAATGCAAAATAGTCTATTAATGCTTACATTTTCAATACCTATTAGAGTTTTCTGAATCCATAGTACATAGGCTAGAGAAATGATATATTATCTTTATCTACATAAAGCAATCTAGTTCCTCTGAATAAAAGCTAACTGTTTTAATAAAGGTCACCAGTATTTCTTCCTCTGTCCATATGTCTATTAGTCAATCCCAAACCATGATTCCTTACTTCCCAGTAGTCTTACAAAATCAATCTTTTTGTTTTTTTGAGCGAGTAAGACAGAAACTTTGACTAATTTATAAGAAGAGGTCAATCAAAACCAAAATTATATCAGGTTTTCATCACATTTATACAATATCACTACTAGAGAGTTGGCTTTCCAGACAAGGAAAATATGAGTGGGGAATACACCAAACCTCTATAGTTAAGTAATTCCCGGATGGAATTTTCTCTCCTTGGCAACCAAATGCTTGCTTTTCATGCTTTAATGTATAAGTTTAAACTAGGGCAACCATATTTGCAACACAAAAACTGGAATTTTATTATTAAATTACACTGTTATATTTCACAATTCATACTAAAATAAAGAACAAAATATTTTTTAAAAACAGTCTTGCAAAAAGAGCATTCAGTCATCTTCCCTCTATGGTGGCTATTGGAAAGAGAATACTTCATCAGCTGAGGGCTGAGCTAAATTTGTTCCATAAAAGCTTGTGAGATTTATTTCTCATTTCTAAGGAGACAAAGGAAGAAAAGTGCACATTGAGATTTAGAAAATCAAGAATTCTGCCAAAAATTTACCTCCCACTTTGGCATTTTGCCTTTATCCTGAAAGACAAAATCTATATTGTAATAGCTTAACACAAGATGAACTGTCGACCTGAGGAGGGAAACTGGAGTGAGGGCTGGAGGAAAAGAACAACATCATGAAAGCAAAATTATGAAGATAATTGACCCATGTTACTCTCTTCTTTGCATTTATTTATGCAAAAAAACAGAATTAAAAAGTCAAACAGCCCCTTTAGTTAGGTGCAGAGTATTTAGAAATGACTGCCGGGGAATTCCCCTTTTTTCATCAGCCTGATGAGTGAATATTACAGCAGCTTGGTCTTTTTGACGTTGCTAGAGGGCATAAGAAAGCCTTAAATTGCTAAGTGTATTTTTAATGATGAAAAACCGTGCTGTGTGCTTTTAGAAAATCACTAAAATGATCTATATTTCTGCTAAATCATTTCACACTTGCCAAAACAAATATTTTCTAAGAAAGGCTCTATTTTTCACTAAAATATTCAGCTGAGTACATGGGAAGTAAATGGCAAATCTCTAGGCCAGGAACCTACCAAATCATCCTGAGTAGCTTTCTTCAGAATTAAAAGAAAAAAGTACTCAGTAAATCCAAGGTATTGGGGGAGGGAGGCAACAGAATGAGGCAAGAATCTGATGGACCTGTTTTCTTTGTATTGTCCCACTTCCTTGTTTACTGTATTGCACAAACCCTATTAAGTATCAAGATTTGGCCTCTTATGAATAAGATAGTTAATAGAGAAGAACGTTTAGCTTTCCCAAGACCATAAATGCCTTTTAAATGTTCACAGAATTTTATAATACTTTAATGAAAGAGCATCAAAAAGCATAGCTTATATAGTTGTATAATTAAAAATTGTTTCAACCATTACTCAAGGAGTTCAATAATCATTAATACAAAATACTTAGAATTTTCTATTTAAGTTTATGAACTAAAAGGCATCTTAGCAACTGTGTAGTCTAAATTTCTCATTTATATATTTTTTTATTTTCTCCAAGCAATGCATTTTGTTAAAGAAAAGCAGACATTTTTTTCTGAAACGAAGAAAAGGTGACAATAAGAAAAAAAAAAAAGAGAGAAAATTAAAGGGAAAAAATTAATGTGTACTAGGCAATATAGGAAAGATATTTACAGGGCATAAGATCATTTCTAATGGGAAGAAGAAGGTTACATTTTCTCTTTTCCTGGATAGTTTGTGAGACAGCCAGTTATACAACACAGAATCAAGTAAAAAAGGGAACTAAAGTAATTCACAGTGGGTGTGACCATGAGTCCTCTGATCCTGACTCCAGCTTCTCCACCAAACTCTATATGCTCCAACAAAGATTATAATTCATCCAAAGCAACAAGTGAGAAACAAGGAGAAAACCATTTAAGACATTCATAGTAAGGGAGATTGTGGCTATTGCCTCTATTTTCTTTTCATATCCCCTGTCTCAAATGTGTGTGCGAGAAAGAGAGAGAGAGAGTGTGTGTGTGTGTGTAAAACAACTATTAGTAATATACTCGTCTAGTCTCTTACTCTGGAAGGATTTTTAAAGGCCAACCAGTCTAGGATACATTACAAGAAATCCAGTCTTCAACATCTTTAATAAGGAATCATTCAGTGACAGAAAACTCATTATTTTGTGAAAGATTCCACTTCATAATTGTAAATACCAGCCACTGTTCCTAATATTGCTATCCAAGCCTCAACTGGAAAATAAATTCCTGAATTTCCCCTATCCATCTTCTACAACAACAACAAAAATTCACCTTTCTGACACTTTTAGATCTGTTAATGATATAGACATTTTGTGAAACTCAAAAATTTTATGTTCACTTACCTCTAAAAATCCAATCAATTACCAAGTGTTGTTGATTCTATTTCAGAATTTCTAGCAACTATCCCTATCCAGTTTCACTTCTACCACCCTGATTTAGATCCTAACATTTATACTGGCCAGGATTCTTTCAGTTGTAGGTGACCAAAATTTACATCTAAATAACTTAAGCAAAAAGAGTATTTACTGGGTTATATAACAAAAAAGAGTAGGGATTTATATAGCTTCAGCCATAGATGGTCCAGGGGCAAGAACAATGTAGATAGGGCTCTTTCTCTCAATTGTTAATCTTAGACAAGCTTTCCTCATGTATATTAATTATCCATTTCTATGTGACAAATCACCCCAAAACTTATTAGCTTAAGATGACAAACATTTATTATTTCACACTTTCCGTGGGCCAGAGATTGAGAAACAGTTTAGGGGACTGGTTCTGACCCAGGGTCTCTCATGAGTTTGTAGTCAGGATGTCAGTAGGGGCTGAAGTCATCCAAAGACTTGAGTGGGGCTGGAGGATCCACTCTCAAGACAGCTTTATCACATGGATGTTGGCAAGAAGCTTCCTTTCCTCACCATGTCACTTCATAGGCTGCTGGAGTATAATCATGATATGGTAGCTGGCTTCTCCCAGAGTGAGTAATCTGAGAAAGGGAGAGAGAAAGAGAGAGACAGACAGAGAGACAGAGACAAAGAGAGCAAAGCAGAAGGCACAATGTCTTTTATGGCTTAGCCTCAGAAGTAACATACTATCACTTCTGCTGTACACTCATTTATCATACAGATCAACCCCAATATAACGGCTCAGTTTTGATCATGTGCCCATTCCTGACCCAATAATTATGACCAGGGGAATGGAGTGCCTTGGGAAACCTGGGTCATGTGCCTAGCTGTGGCTCTTGACTGGGAATGGTGTCATCTCCACTAGAGCCACTGAATTAGAAAGAATCAGAAGAATCAAGTACGCCCTCTACACTGCCTCACACTTTCACTGCTTTATTAGTCTTCCAAACATCCTCACATAATCAGTCTCTGCCTTCCTCTTCAAATGGCACATGACTGACAAATGAATCTTCCTTAAAGTTGACAAGGGTCAAGCTTTTTCATTTAACAAAGTTTTTCCAAATGCATTCTCACTGCTAATGAGTCAAGTCCTTATCCTATAAACTGACATTTACACTCTTCCATAATCTGACCCCGAACTTGTTTTCTAGTCTAATCTCATCTAGCCAATTTACACACTCTCCTCCTAAAATGGCTTTGACTCTATGACCTTGTTAACATAGTTCAGATTCTTTATTCACCAAGAATTCCTTTCTACTTCTTCTTCCCTTATTCAAAATCCACACTTTCAAGTACAATTTAGAGTTTACTTCCATATGGTTTTCATAGTCATCCTGGCCTGAAGGGACTCATCTCTTCTTCTTTTTCACGATAATATTTTTGCTGTATTGTTCTTTGACAAATAATGACATAAGTCTTTATTCTATCATGAATTCATATTTTTATAAATAATATACACTATCTATCCATCCAGATTGTAAACTTCTTAAAGGCAAGGATTATGGCTTTTGTTTTTTTTTCATCCCATGAAAGGCTTAGCTTGCAATTAATAAACACTTGTATATTTGATCTTGGTTGAACAATTATACAATAATAGATCTGAATGCTTTTAACTCTGTTTAACTAATTTGATTTTGTGACCAATGTATACATTAAGGATAAATGCCAACTTTCCATTGACTTCTTGTTTTAGTCATTATAGAAATGACACACATTTTTAAAAAATCCCTCAACACACAAGCTTCAGTTGAAGCCCATACCAGAAGAGGGACAGTCCAGTAACTAGAAAGATACTCCAGTTCTAAAATGATGTGCACATTCTATTACATATCTGCAGAAAATGAATTGTGACTTTCCAGAATGAATTAGATTGCTGGGGTAATAAATCCATATCATTTTAGCCAACAGTTAAATATTACTGAGGGGAAATATATTCTCCAAACTAGCTATCTATGATGATTAGATTTACCATATACTGCTCTACTGTTTTTGATGGAGCTTATTTGGACCCAAGCACAATCAATGCAAATTGCTTCTAGGAAACCATTTCTGAGAAAATTTGGCTATTTTTGCCTTTGGCCAGAATTACTCGAATTTTGGATTCCAGTGTCTATTTTGCTTTTCAGGTAGAAACGTGTATTCACAGAATACTGCCTGCAAGGATGCCTTGCCAAAAGAAAACAATTAGTTTTCCAGGCTGCTATGACAAATGCCACACAATAGGTTGACTTACACAATGAAGATTTTTTGGCTTACAGTTGTGAGGCTAGGGGAAGTCCAAAATTGATATGTCAGTAAGGCAATGCTTTCTCCCAAATACTGGGCATCCTGGTGCTGGCTGCCCTCCATCCTTGGTTTCTTGGCTTTCTTGTCACATGGTGATGCACATGGCAACGTTCTCTCCTGTCTCTTCCAAGTTTCTTCTGACTTCCAGCTTCCGGCTCCTGATAGTGGCTTTCTTTTTCTATGTCTGAATTTCTTCTGTTTATAAAAGATTCCAGTAATCCAGATTAGGATCTAACTTCATTCAATTGAACTACACCTAAACTAAAAATAGCATCTTCAAGAGATCTTGGGAAGTGGATGTGGCTCGAGTGATTGAGCTCCTGCCTACCACATGAGAGGTCCCAGGTTCAGTTCCCAATGCCTCTGAGAGAAGACAAGCAAGACAGTGAGCAGGCGCAATGGGTTGGTGCAGTGAGCTGATGCAACAAGACGACACAACAAAAGACACAAAGAAGAAACACAGCAAGAGAGACAACAAAGCAGGGAGTGGAGGTGGCTCAAGCGATTGAGCACCTCTCTCCCACATGAGGTCCCAGGTTCGGTTCCCAGTGCCTCCTAAAGAGAAGACAAGCAGACACAGAGAGCACACAGCAAATGGACACAGAGAGCAGACAACAAGTACAAACAATGAGGGGGAGGAATAAATAAATAAAACAAATCTTAAAAAAAAAAAGAGAGATCCTATTTATGATGGATTCACACTCACAAGAATACATATGAAGATTAAGAACATGCCCAAAGTATGGAACATAATTCAGTCTACCACAGAAACCCACACTATTTCATCACGAAAAGACAAGAATGCCCTCAGGTAGACTACAGGGATGTACTTGAAATGAAAAGAACCTATACATCATTACTTCTTACTGAGTATCTACTAAGACACTGTGCTAGGGTATGTATGCAAAATCATCCAGAGGTTTCTCTAGAAAGGGTAGCAATACAAAATAGCATGTATGTTCTAAGTGAGTGATAAGAATAATAAAGGTCATATTTAATATGAGAAGGGAGACTTTTGTATGGGCTGGGAAACTCAAGAAAGGCTTCAAAAGAGAGAAGAATTTAACCAAAGGATCACTGAGAGGTGGATCACTCCCTGTAGATTCCCACAGGGAGACAGAACTGCAAACCACATATTCTAAGCCAGTATGATGTAAAAAGAGGGCTTGCACGGGGGCACGATGAGTAAAATAGAAGCTAAGTAATTTGGAAATGCACCAGAAAAGAATTTTAATATTCCATATTTTATCCTAGGGACAGTGGAAATGTTTGAAGGTTTTCAGGGGATGTGGGAACATGGCCGACAGGTTAGACATATAAGTCTTAGCTCTCACTAAAACAACAAAGAAAAAGCCAGAGGCTGCCTTGGGGACCTGCTTTGGAGCACAGCAAATCAGGACACTGCTTACCAACTCACAGAAGAGTGAGGGTCAGAGACACAAAGAAGCCAAAACAAGTAATCATTGTAATGGAGATTTTTAAATAGGATAACATTGA
>JAQZBX010040158.1:0-22768 GCA_029593785.1 Cabassous unicinctus | reverse complement strand
ATGTATCAGCACAACAGAAACAGTGGAGTCTAATTTCAAACATGGGCTATAATTAATAGAACAATTATAAAACTGTGCTTTCATCAGTTGTAACATATATACCACACCAATGCAAGGTGTTAATAATGGAATGATATATAGGAATCCTGTATTTTATGCATGATTGTTCTGTAAACTTCCAAATTTTCCAAAAAAAAAACAAAACAGAAAAGTAAAAACTTATCTTAAATATACACATTGGTACAAGATCTATACTTAATATCAACTATTCTAATCTTTTTTATTTGTCCCCAGCTCCACTGTGTTTTTTTAAATATATTTTTATTATAGAAGTTGTGAACTTACAAAATAGTCATGGACATGTGTAGAATTCCCATACAACACCCTTTCACCAACATACCACACCATGGTGGAAACTTGTTACAGATTATGAGATAATATCATCAGACTATTACCACCAACCATGGTCCATAGTTCACATTTGGCACACTTTTTTCCTAACCCCCTTTATCAACATAGTACATCTTTGGCATTTATGCAAGAATATTACAGTAATGCTGTTAACCACAGTCCATAGGTCATACCAATTGTATTTTCCCATGCTTGTCTACATTCTCACCATTCTACAATAGTGATGCACCTCTGCTGTAGCTTGCAGAAGGACACTCTTGCATCTGTACCATCGACCACAATTCTCCTCCACCTCTGGGTTCACTGTGTTATTCAGTCCCTAGATTATTCTCTATCTTTCTTTTAATTGACATTTAAACAGTCAGACTACCCTTTTCAGCTGCTGTGTTTCTTTTAAAGACACGGTAGGTGGGAATGAGTCCTCAGTAACTGATTTCATACTGTTGGAATCTTTTCTGAGTTTTGGTCTTCCATTATCCTAAGTCCATTATCATCTTGTTCTACATACTTGCCTTCTTGGGAAACATACTTCTGATCATCTTGATTTGTGAGACTCCTGGCTCTGTATGCCTACGTACCTTCTCCTCAGTGAACTCTCCCTTGTTAACTTAACATTAACTTCCACTATAGTCCCAAAGAGGGCCTCTAACTTTTTCAGAGGAGAAAGGGCTACATCATGGATTGGCTGTGGAACTCAGTTTCTTCTACCTGATTTTGGGATGTCAGAGTGCCTCATCTTGAACCTCATAGCTTATAACCACTATGTGTCTTTCTGAAACCCACTGCATTATCCCATCCCAGGTTTTGTCTGCACATGGTTGCTGAGATTTGGATGCTCTATAAATTCATTTAAACACAGATTATATCTTATGCATTTCCCCAACTTGGAACAAGGGAGATAAACCACTTCTTCTGTGAGGTCCGTTTCTCATTAAGTTCTCCTGTGAAGACACTTCAGTGTATCAGTGGTGATGATGCCAAGCATTGTCCTGCTTCTTGTGACTTTCAGTCTCATTATAACTTCCTATACTCTCATCTTCCTCACTGTCTTCTGTATAACCTCTGTCAAGGGCAGGAAAAAAGCCTTGGCCATGTGCTTTTCTCACTTAACTCTTGTGAGTCTCTTCTTTGACCCAAACATATTTATATACATAGCTTTCACTTCTTCCCATAATCCATACGGGACCAAGTTCTCAATGTTTTCAGCAACATCCTCACACCTATGTTGAACCCCCTTTTCTGCAGCCTGAGGAACAAGGAGATAGTGGCAGTTCTCAGGAAGCAGTTGGAGTAATGTGTTTTCTTAATAGATGAGGAATACCTCCTAGCAGTGAAAACTGACATGCTGGTGACCATAAGCAAAGCTTTGTTCAAGGTTTTTAGAACAGGCATGTGCCGTGTGGTTTCAGGAAACCAAAGTGATAGTAGTGCTATGTAAGTAGAATTTTTTCATATGTGACTTTTTCTAGACATCCAATGGAGATTTCTTTACTTTGCTTGTAAATATAATTGAGACATCATTAAGATAGGCAATAATTGATCTAGTTATTTTTCATTATTTGTAAAATTTAGCCCGATGTTTGTGAGATTATTAGAATTTTTCTACTAATAGAATAAGAATCCATGTTTGGGTTTTGAAACAAACTAGCTTTCTTGAGTTTCCTTGTTATTAAAATTAGTAAGGTTAGTTGAAATCTAATTCAGTAAAAAAATGTAGTTTTGTGTGAAATCCAAAGTCAAATATTAATATCAACTTATATCTTTTGTATTTTATATGTTAAGGAATGGGGGTGTCAAACTATATTTGTTATATTTGTTGGAATACATGTTAGCTGTTATAAGACAGTCAATCTTCAATACAAATATTATTTTATTGTGTATTGGGTTCTTATAATTAGTTTCTAGAATCACAGCAAAAAAACACATCCAAATTCTATGCTCTAATGTAAAAGGGAAGGATAAGACCTCTATCATTAATACACTGAAAAACAGTACCTCACTGGGTACAAATATAAAACCATGTGCTCCTGCTTCCATTTCTTCTTTCCTTTGCCATGTTTCTCCATTGCCATGGATGAAATCTCATGAAGTATCTACTGCTGCTTTGCAGCCCATAAGGTAGTGAAAATTTCCTGTTCATCTTAGATACAAGAATATTCTTATTTTAATAACTTTAATAAATTAACATGACTCATGTAGCTATATATGCATATTTTAAAATGTCTCCCCTTTTTAGATATTATCAGGTATCAAACCAGGAAGACTGTAAAGGAAGAAAAGCATTTTATTCTTTCTCCTTGTCTTTAGTCACCTGCTACTGCAGTTTGCTCATGCTTTCTGGTTGTGTCCCTGCTTGATCTCAGATGTATCATCTCCATGTTTTGAGGGACGGTTATTCACCTATTTGACATGGCACATCTGACAGACCCAGGTCATAATGGGCAACTCGAGATGCAATGTCACTTAGTGCTCCAAAGTCAAAATTTCCGCCTTCAGTGAGTGCTTAGTAACATCAGAAACTTTCAAAAGGGAAATAATTTCCTGCCGCAGATGGCCAGAATTGCAGGGACCTATGCTATGATTCTCACTATGGGGCTTGTCGTAAGATCCATAGCATGTTGTTCCCCACTACTAACACCTAAACATCATACGGTCTGTTGGAACTTATGGCCCATTGGCAGAGCTGTTTGCACCACAAACTGTAACTGTGGAAGAGGCCTCAAAGAATCAGCTTTCCACGTCATCCTTTATCGGAGCTGGAACAGCATTTCTACATGTGCTCTTGTTGCCTTTGTAACCCAAAGGGTCTTCTCAGGACCTGTGCTACCTTCTTTGTGCTAGGGGATGCATGATATAGCAATTTATTAGTTACTTTGGAAGGAATATGCCAAAATGCCCTAACAATTAGAATCCTAAAACCTTTATTGATGTTCTAGAAACTTTGTTGAAGATTTCTCAGGGCTTTCTACGTATAGGATCATGTCGTCTGCAAATAATGAAATTTTTACTACTTCTTTTCCAATTTTGATGCCTTTTATATGTTTTTCTTGCCTCAGTGCTAGAGCAAGCACTTCTAAGACAATGTTGAATAGGAGTGGTGATAGTGGGCATCCTTGTCTTGCTCCCGATCTCCGAGGGAAGGCTTTTAGGATTTCACTATTGAAGATGATGTTAGCTTTGGGTTTTTCATATCTGGAGCATGCTTCTAGGGAGTGTGTGAGTGTTCATCCTGTCATAACGTGCTATATCAGTGGGTGGAGACCCATACAATGAGTGGGAAGGAGATGGACTCCCATCTTTGGGAGGACTGATTCACTCAGAAATAGACAGATGGGCATCTCTTAAGAGCAAGGGCAGTTTCAAATAGGGGAGGACAAACCAGTTTTTCAAGACCTCTTGTTGCATGTAACTATGACTCTTGTCATCCAATGAGTCAAGCCAGGGGATCATCATGGGCCCCAAGAAGATGGGGAGGGAGGAACAGAATAGATCAAACAGGGGGTATTTAGTGGTCAGTGGAAATATTTTTCATTACCTTACAGTGATGGACACAGGGCACAGTAAATATCATCAAAATTTAAAAAAGCATATGATCTAAAATATAAACCATCCTGTAAACCACTGACAATGTTTTGTAGCTATGTTTCACTATCTATATATCAGTTATAATGATGCTACCATCCACATACAAAAAGGTTTTGATATGGGGTGAGGAAAGAGGGGGGTGGTTGGGTATATAAGAGTCACTTGTATTCTGTGTGTGACTTTGCTACGACTTAAACTTCTTTGAAAATTAAATGAAAAATAGTGAGACACTGGGGATTGTGAGGAGGACGGTACCACGGTATAGACTGGATACCAGATATTGCAGTCATAAAAGACAAATTGTCAAAAAAAATTTTTTCAAAAAAAAATTAATTTTTTTTAAATTTTTTTTCAAAAAAAAAATTAAAAAATTTAAAAATTCTTTCCCCATTTTTTGAAAACCCAATCCTTTAATTTTATTTTCTTTTTAGATTTTTAAAAAGTTTTCATGTATTTTATCTCTTACATTTAAACTTATTATTATTATTTCACCTTCCTATTAATTGCATTTGGCTATTGTACTGGCTTTATCTTTAAAGAAGCTTTGGATCACAGAATGGTTACAACTGAGGCAGGAGAGGACTGTTGGTGGGGTTTGTCAGGGTTGGGGAGTGCATCAGGAGGTTCACCTGAAAATACCTACAAGGTATATGAAATTGTTCAAATGCTCATGGGACATGGCCACAGTAGGTGGAAAATCACTCAATAAATGAGAGAATACTGAATTCACATCCTGGAGAGCTCTGCCACATTCTCCAATGGAGCAGCAAATGTGCTCCAAGTGCAGGGGCAGTGTCTGGCAAAGGAGGATGATCCACTGATGGCCCCTGTTATTGATGACTAGCATTAGGAGTCTTTGCTCTTGAAATTGAAACTTAGCCTATTGTTATGGGGTGCCTAGAGACTGCCTCCTGAGAGCCTCCTTGTTGCTCAGATATGGCCTCTCTCTAAGCCAAACTCAGCATATGAATGCATTACTTTCCTCCCAGTGTGGGACATGACTCCCGGGGATGAGCCTCCCTGGCAACAAGGGATTACTACCAAGTGCCAATGTGCAATACAACTGGAAAAAAACTTCAAATAAATGGAGGAAAAGTTAAAGACAAATTAGTTCATATGGCTAAGAGACTTCAAAGTGAGTCGGGAGGTCATCACAAAAGTAACGCTTATGCTCATCTCAGTAGGAACTCATAGGCTTCCAACATGGATATCACCCCAAATAGAGGGGCTCCTGAGGGCTCTGGAGACACCCAGGTTCTATATCAGGGGGGGATAGCCCCAGAGTTTGGTGACTTATCAGTGGGCCCTACTTTGGAATCCTTGCTTCTGAGAGTGACAGAGTTGGAATAAAAAATGTCTTCCCTGCACATGGTCCATCTGTCCCTTCTATTCAAATCTATATGTGGTGCTGGAGTTTGTAAGTGTACTTCCAGAGACTGGAGTCTTTGGGCTGTCCATATGTTAGCTGGACCTGGAATCTCAGTGGAGCTGCCACTTCTACTCTACAGCTCAATGGAATCACCTAGGACACCTAGTGGGGAGATGATGATGGACAACGGTCATCCCAGGGAATGGAGTGAGTCTGCAGCTGCAGGCAGGATAATCCCATCCATCTTATCCATGGGATATAAGCCCCCTCTCACATAGAGGTAGAGTGGACATCACCATCCCAGACTCCTCAGGATGGGGGGAAGAGCTATGTACTAGAATGGACTTACTGTTATTCTGTTATAGACATATTGTGATTCAAGCTATGGAAGAAATTACAACATTAATATGGAGCCAGTGGCCACTGGATGCTTTGGGGGCAGGGAGAGGGAAAAGCAGTTGTAATGCAGGGACTTTTTCAGGACTTGGGAATTATTCTTAGTGACATTGCAATGACAGATAGGCCATTTTATATCATCATATGACATGCAGAACTGTGTGGGAGAGAATTTATCTAAAATGTGAACTATAGTCCATGCTTAATGGCAGAGCCCCAAGATGTGTATATATATTGCAGGTGATGTGCCACACTAATGAAAGATGTTTATGTGGAAAGTTGTGGGAGGTGTGGGAGGTGGGGCATATGGGAATCCCTATAATTTTGTGTAACATATATGTAATCTAAGAATCTTTTAAAAAATTTAAAAAAAACTTATTAAAAAAAAAAACAAACCTTTATTGAAATAACAATTCCCTGAATCTTCATTAGTTTTATGTCCTACCATTTGGAGTGAAAGAGTTTTACATTCCATCCAGCATACAAGCCTCATCTTTCTTATTGTGCCCTATCAGTATGATGTAATCAATATAATGGTCTAGTGACAAATTCCATGAGATATCCAATTGATATATATGTCTTCAGTCTTTATAAAGAAAGAGGTCAGGTGAGCTAGTAAAGCCCTTATCCAAATTAATACTTTTGCTTTTCCTTCATGAACACAAACAATGTATAATCCTGGTTTTAATCAAAGTGAAAAAACATGCATTTTCCCTGTCAATGGCCACACACCAGGAACCAAAGACTTCATCTATTCAGGAAAAGTGACCACATGTTTCAATTTGCTAAGCTGCTTAAAACAGATACCATGAAATGGATTGACTTTTAACAATGGGATTTATTAGCATACAGTTTGAGGCTGTGAGAATGTCCAAATCAAGATATCATCAGGGCATTTCTTTCTTCCTGAAGACTGGCTGCTGGCAATCCTTAGCACCTCTGCCCCATTGCTCTGCCTAGTGGTCTCTCCTTTCTTTTCTGGGTTTCTTTTTATCAGATTCCTGCTTTCATGGCTTTTTCTATGTGTATTCATCCCATCTATAAAGGACTCTAATGAAAGAATTAGGAACCATACTGAATGACGTGAGTCACACCTTAACTGAAGTAACCTCATTAAAAGATTCTCACCCACAGGAATGGATTAAATTTAAGAACATGTATTTTTGTGAGTACATACGGTTTCAAATGACCACACCATATCTGGCACAGTAGTTGTGATAAGGGCTACTAATTTGTTAAGTTTGCAAAGTTCTACCAAGTTTCTCCAGGACCGATTCAGTATTTGTAAGAGCTTGAATGGAAAAAGAAATTGTGATATAACAGTTATGACAAATCTTTCATTTTTAAGGTCTTTGTTAATGCCAATAATCTCCACCACCACCACCACCACCCTGGTATAATATTACTTTTGATTATTATCTTGGCCCAGAGGAACAATTCCAGGTGTTTCTACTTGGCCTTCTTCACTATAAGAGCTCTTAAACCACAGGTCAAGAATACAATTTGGGAGTTTCTGAAATGGCCAAACATATAAATCCCAATTACTGATTAGGGTTCAGTGGAATTGACCACTGGGTGGCCTCCCCTGCAGGCCACCACTGAACTTATTGGTGATTCTGGGGTCTCTGTCACCAATGGTTTCCAAAAGGCCTTGGTGAATTATGGGTCCTCCCATAGAACATAATCATTTAGTGGGACTCTGGCTTTACATAATATACCCACTGTCTATTTTCATTAGCAAGATTATTCTTCCTCAAAGAAAACGTAATAATTTCCACTTCACTGAGCTTTTACCTGGACTTTTAAGGGCCACTTGACAGTGAGTTTAACCTGGAATCCTTGCATGTATGTTAAATTTAACCTCCTGAGAAAATGTTTACCTGGTCATACATTCTGCATAAGCATTCTTACTTATCCACCCTTACGTTTAGTCCCCTTTGATAGGCAACTCAGGACTCATGTTAACTTGATGTCCCATAGTTAAGTGTTCATTGTATCCTAAGGCCAAGGAGCAGGCCAAAAGCTCTTTCTCAAAAGGAGTGTAGCTTACCTGCATAGGATGGCAGGTCTTTGTTCCAAAATCCTGAGGGTCTGCATTGTGATTCCCCTATAGAGGTCTGCTAAAAGCTCCAGATGTCATTTCTATTTGCACACTGACACTTCAAGGCTCATTGGATTTCCTGGAACATATGACTCAAGTGGCAGTGCAGTTTGCCGAGCAGCCTGGACCTGTCATAGAGCCTCCTCTTGTTCTGGTCCCCACACAAAAGTAGCAGCTTTCCTGGTCACTCATTAAATCTGACTGAGCAGCAATAAATGAGGAATACATTGTCTCCAAAACCCAAAAAGACCACGTGTTGTGCCTATTTGTTGCTCATTGGAAGGCCCAGATGCAACAGTTCATCCTTCATTTTCTAAAGGATATCTCAACATGCCTCACACCACTGCACACCTAGAAATTTCACCAGGTGTATATTACCTGTACTTAACTTGGATTTATCTTCCATCCTCTCATACACAAATACCTTACCAATAACTCAAGTCATTCCTTCTTCTTGCTTGGTAGATCCAATCAACATGTCATCAATATAATGGACCAGTGGGATGTCTTGTGGGAGAGGGAGTAGATCATGTTCCCTGTGGACTATATTATGACATAGAGGTGGAAGTTGGTATACCCTTTAGGTATGTCTGGGAAGGTATACTCCTGGCCTTGTCAGTTGAAAGCAAACTGATTCTGATGGTCCTTACTAATGGCAATGGAGAAAAAAGCTTTTACCAGTTCAATAGCTGCATACTGTGTACTAAGCAATGTTTTGATTTTATCCAGCAATGATACCACAACTGGCACAGTAGCTACAATTGGAATCACCACCTGGTAAAATTTATGAGAATCCACTGTCATTCTCCAGGATCCATCTGTTTTCTGCATAGGTCAAATAAGTTAGTTGAATGGGGATTTGGTGGGAATCACGATCACTGAATCTTTCATGTCCTTGATTGTGGCACTGGTTTCTGCAATCCCTCCAGGAATCTGGTATTTCATTTGATATACTATTTTGCTAGGTAGGGACAGGTCTAGTGGCTTCCATTTGGCCTCCCTATCATAACAGCCCTCACTCCGCCAGTCAGGGAACCAATGTGAGGATTCTGCTAGTTGTTGAGTATGTCTATTCCAATTATGCATTCTGGAACTGTGGAAATAACCAGAGAATGGGAAGGGACACACTGTACACTCTGTGAGATGTACCTGATCTAAAACACCATCAATCACCTAACCTCCATAAACCCCTATTCTGACTGGTGGACCACAGTGATGGTTTGGGTCTCTTGGACATAATGTCACTTCTGAGCCAGAGTCTAATGATCTGTGAAGTGTCTGATCATTTCTGTTTCCCCAATGCACAGTCACTCTGGTAAAAGTCTGTGGATATCTTTAGGTAAAGCAGGGAGGAAGATAAAGAATAAAAATTTTGGCAGTGTAACAGGATCCTTACCCAAGGAGTCTTTTCCTTCCACTCATTCAAGGGGCTCTGTGTCTGTAAACTGTCTGAAGTCTGGGAAATGATTAAGGAGCCATGACTCTCTTTTTTATTTTTCAAGATAAACTTTTGATCACTCGACCTAGAATTCTTCTGCTTATACAGATCAAGTAGGAATTTTGTAGACCACTCATCTGTTTGACTACTAGGAATCCCATGATCTATTAGCCAACTCAATAGGTCTATGTGATTCAAACTTCTTTTTTATTGAAGTCCTGGGTCTGGGGATTGAACCCAAGACCTCATATGTGGTAAGCCATTGCTCAACCACTGAGCTACATTGGCTCCCTTGGGTTTGTTTTGTTTTTTTGTATTTTCATTTTTTCGCATGTTTGTTTTTTCTTTGTTGGTTTGTTTGTTTTTAGGAGGCACTGGGAACTGAACCTGGGTCCTCCTATGTGGGAATCAGGTGCTCAACATTTGAGCCACATCTACTCCCACTCAGATCAGATGTAGCTCAGTGGTTGATCACCTGACTCCCATGACTCAAACTTTTTTGGTTGCTGCTTTCAGTCTGCCTTTCTTTGAGATTGCCATGCCCACATGATTTTTTGTGAGTAAATGCTGCTTCTTTGCTTCTGTCATCCTAATAGTGTTTAAAGATCCTAGATCTGTGACAACTGTTCTTACAGTGATATCTGACCTACAGAGAAGACCACCACAAAAATTTTCAGGGATGATGAAGTTAGATTCGCAAATTTATTCCTCATAGTCCTGGTGAAAGTTTGTCCTTTGGATATTCCTGGAGTGGGTAGGCAGGTCTTAGATGTTAAATCCTTTCTAGCATTCCAATCTCTCTAAGCCTTTGGATCATCCCATCTAAATTATGCCAGGGTAAATCTGGATTTTCAACCTCAGTCTTTGTTGGCCATCTTTGCCTCCATGTTTCAGTCAGCCATCCAAACAAACTGTTAGAGCCCTTTCTAACCCCTCATGCTACATTGAATCCAGAATCTTTGCTTTGTGAGCCCATTTATTGAATTAATTCAGCCTTTATCCAACTTTATATTCCTTCCATCATTATTCCATACACTTAATATCCATTCCCACACATATTTCCCTGATTTCTCTTTATATAAATTGGAAAATACAAGGAGTAGTTTTAAAGTATAGCATATTTCTGCATTAGCCATACTCTGAACTTCACCTTTGGGGGCTTTTGTAACTTTAGTCAAAACACATGTCTGAAAAGAAGAGTGTTGGTAAGGGAGGGTTAGGAGAAGAATTATAAGTGTCTTACAAGACAATTACCACAGGGCATTCCCTTGTAGTTTCACCTGGTATGACAGGATTTATCTCTTTATATGTTGGTTGGATGTCAGACTGCTCAGGTCAAGATGGAGATTGAGTGTTGGATTCCTCAAGGCAAGGAGGTGGCTGAGACTCCTTGGGGCAGGCTGGGGATTGGTCAGTGCAGACTTCAAGTTGAGTATTACCCTTCTTAAGGAAGAGAAGTGGTCTTGACTCTTTGGGACAGGGTGGAGGTTGCATGATGCAAGCTTGACATTGGGAGGTCTCCTCACTACAGGCTTATCTGATAAAATCCCACCAGAATTTAGGGTTTCAAAGTCGCCAGTGCCATCATCATCAACCCATATATTTCCATCCAAATCATCAGAATTCCACTCCATACCAATCAATGCCCTCACTTTAACAACAGACATCCTAAAGGTGTGAGATTTTAGTTTCTATTATAACTCTGCTACTAGTACAATGAGACTCTGAATCTGGTTTTCAGAGATCTTAAGTTGTGGCTGCATGAAACAATATTTTATTTCAAAGCACACATAGATAATTTCACATCACTCATATGGTGTTTAATTTGCAAATTTGAAGCCTTCAGCTCATCCGTTTTTTATGTAAGTGTATCCAGCATATTTAGGATGAGCTAGCCAACATCACTGTAACTTTTAGTTCCACAAAACACTGTAATATTGTTAAAAACACTCTCAACCAAATTCTTGCTTTTTATACAAATAGAAGGAATCACATTCAGTGGTGACATTTTGAATATTTCTATTGTGAAATCATACCATGGACTGTCCAGTGGCTTCTTGATTTTGGAAAGAGAGTCATAATTGCTTTTGAATCTAATCTGAGTAGAGGGTCAATTGCAGAAATCCCAGAACCTATTCATAATACCTTATTAAAATTCTGTTTCTCTAGAATCCCTCCCAGTACAAAGTTATATGAGGCAGGGTTTTCTGGGGAAACAGAACCAACAGGAGTTATCTGTAAATAGTATGCAATTTTATAAAATTGTTTCTGGTGACAACAGGGATTCACAAGTCAAATTCTGAAGGGCTGGGTGCAAGCCAGGGACTCAGATAGAAGGTCCTAATTAAATTTCCCAGGGAAGTCTGGCTCTCTGAAGTAGAGATGAAGATTCTCTCCCTGAATGCTGAAATCACTTTTCCATTTAATGCCTTCAACTGTTTGGATGAGATGTCACTCATTGCTGATGCCAATCTCCTCAGTTGACTGTATATGTAACCAGACATCTATGCAATCAACTCACTGATAATTAACTTTCATGAAATGTAATTATATTACAATTAGCCAGTGCTTGTATGACCAAACAATTAAGCACCATTACCTGGCTGAATTGACACATACCTTAATCATCACAAATATGCATGAGAGTTCTATAGGTAAAGGCTTATAAGGTAAAATGGGAGTGAAACAGCAGACGGCAGAGGGTCACCAGACTATGATGCAGGTCTGACACAAGTTAATGAAAAAGGTAAAGAAGATACACAGTGTCCCAGACTGCAATGATGTATTGGAATTTTTCTGCCTGGACAATGGGGATTCTAGAGTCAAACTGACATGTAAGAGGAGTACAGGGTCTCAGAGGAATTTGTTTGTAGAATAGGCCTACAATAGTGTCTCTACAACATTCAGTCATTGAATTAAAACAAGCTTCATGAAGCATGGCCTCCTAAAAGTGCTGTGATAGATTCTGAGATGGGCTTTGTGTTAATTATGTTCTCTTAGGAAAGGTCTTACACTCAGAAGTTCATCCTGCAGTAACAGACACAAATTGATACCAATGGGTTCCCCTTGTCCTTTCTCTTCTCTCTCTTTTTCTAGATTTTCCTGATTGCTGTTCTTGTTACTAACAAAAGCTCCAGACTCAATACCAGATGCTTGATGGGGATCCATGGAGATGATAATCTCAAACCTAATGGTTTACTCCTTTTTTGACCTTATACTATATACCATATATATAGCTATTATGTATCTGACAATGTCAACATATGCATTCCTTGAGAGTCTGAGATTGCTGACATTTTTCGGCTGACTCTAAGCCATAGGGATCACTTTCTTGCATGTTTGGTGATCTTGAAGTGTACTCTTGGGGTTTTGTGCAGCCTTAATTGAAGATTTAGGAGATTTTTCTCCAGAGAGATTTAGTTTCTGGTTATGCTTATGACAATCACCATGGGCTGCCTTTGTCCTAATCACTTCAGCACAATTGTTTGAGGTTTTTCTTGGCCTTTCTGGCTGTGTAAACATGACTGGCATTATAAACAATTATTTTTTCTTAATTAGCCAAAAAAGTCATTGAAATCTGGTCCCCTGTCAGGCCTCTAATGTATGTGAGTGTGGGTTTTTTTAATGACTGAGTGAACTTCCTTGCTGTGGAGATTGGACATTATATTTTAATGGGCATTCATTTTATTTCCATTTTTTCTACTACAAACAATACTTAATAAAACACCCTTTGTGAACAGATTTAATGGAGTTAAAGTGCTGGTCCACAGAGTAAATTTATTATTTTCTTTTAAAATTTAATTGGGTCTTGTCATTTATTTGATCATTTGACCTAAACTTATTGACTACCTTTATCTCAAAAGTACTTTTGTAGGTGTTGGGGTAGAACAGTTAGCAAACACAGTCCTGCTGTCATGGAACTTAAATTGGTATATTATTTTTCAATAATTCTTTGTCAATTAAAATTTCACCACCAATGTTTGAAAGCACATCTTTACACTCTTCTCTATAGCATTAGGCAGTACTCTAACTCTGTCCTTTGAAGATAGGCTAAGATATGATGTACTAACCAACTACCCCTCAAATCTCAGAGATGTAAAACAACCTTGGTTTATTATTCTTATTATGACATGTCAATATCATTTTTTTTGACAGATCTGTTCAGATCATCTTCACTATAGGACCCAGACTGAGGGCAGAAGGTAGATGTAGATGCATAAATGTCTCTGGACATCTGTGTTCAGTTTCTGACCACATTGCTTGGACGATTACCCACACCTGTGCCTCCATCTCTACCTTGCAAGAGGGGGAAGTGGGGGGGGGATGTTTCATCAGTCTCTTCAGGAAACTGTTGTCACTTTTGTCCCAAATGGATTAGATACCTGCACACACCTATGGCTCCATCCCTGCCCTTAGTAGTGGAGGTGAGTAATTGGTACTTCATGAGACACTTTGAGCAGCTGCCATCAGTTTTTGCTGCACTGCTTGGACTATTTCCCACACCTGTGGCACCAACCCTGACCCTGACAAGGAGGAAAGGTAGATGGAACTGCATCACCTTCTATGATGTCATGCATGTTTGTTTTGTAAGTTTGCAACTTTTACATTACTTTTATTGTTTATGAATGTTCATTTATGAATTATATACTTTAAGAAAAATTTTTAAAAAGGGCAAAAGACATGACGTTTTTCCAAACAGTCAATGCAAATGACCCAAAAGCACATGAAACAATGTTTCATATCACTGGTTATGAGGGAAATGCAAATCAAAACTACAATAATATATGGTTACACATCATAGAAATGGCCATTAATAAAAAAACTTAAAACAAAGAGTGCTGGAGAGGCTTTGGAGAAAGAGTGACACTCTTTCTCTATTGGTAGGAAGTGAGAACAGTGCAACCTCTGTGGAAGATAGTTTGGCATTACCTCAGGAAGCTAAATAAAGAACTGCTGTATTATCTAGCATTTCCTGTACTAGGAATGTGTTTGGAAGAATTGAAAACAGATGTGATCGTCATTTGCATCCCAATGTTCATTTGGCATTATTCACAGTTGCCAAAAGATGGAAACAACCTATATAACCATCAACCAATGAATGGGATAAGCAAAATGTATATTCATACTATGGAATGCTGCAGTAAGAATAAATTAAATTGGGGCACATAAGATAACATGGATGAGACTTGAGGACATTTTGTTGAATGAAATCAGTGAGACATAATAGAACAAATATCATATGTTCCACTAATATCAACTAAATATGACGAGTAAACACATGGAGTTACAATCTAGAGTATAGGTAACTAGGAGAAAAGATGAGGGCTGAGAAGGGATACTGACACTTAATGTATATGGAATATTAAATTAGGTTGATATAATGTGTAGAAATGGATAGTGTTGTTTGTAACA
Source organism: Cabassous unicinctus (assembly GCA_029593785.1). Taxonomy (NCBI): domain Eukaryota; kingdom Metazoa; phylum Chordata; class Mammalia; order Cingulata; family Chlamyphoridae; genus Cabassous; species Cabassous unicinctus. Next base: position 8,056 of record JAQZBX010040158.1, on the reverse strand, counting down.
CATCTCAGTGAGTACAACTACCACTGCTGATTTATAAATGTGATTGTGGTTAAAAGGGGTAATCTGTGAATATAATATTTCAATTGATAGAAAGCTAGAAAATAATCTAGGAACTGTACAACATAGTGAACTCAGGGGTGGATGAGGATTGTGGTTAATAGTACAAATATAGGAATGTTTTTCCAGGGAATAGAACAAATGCATGTCATTATTAAAAGGTGTAAAGAATATAGTGATACATGGTAAAATACAATTAATGTAATTTACGAGTATCATTAACTGCAATATTGTAATATTCTTGCATCAATGGCCAAGAATGTACTGTACCAATGCTAAATGTCAAAAATTGGGTGGTATGGTTTTTTTTTTCTATTAGAGTAAGTACTAATATATAGTGTTCTTCATTGTCTCCTCTAACAGATTTTGACTTAAGTCTATTTTGTTTGACATTAGTAGACCCACTCCAACTTTCTTTTTGTTATTTCATGGAACATTTTTTTCCATCTCTTCCCTTTCACATTTTTTATCATTGGTTATAAGATGAGTCTCTGAGATAGTAGGTCATGAGCCTGATTAGATTCAGTACCCAACAGGCACATAGGTAAATATGGTCAAATCTATCAAGTCTAGTGCTAATTATACATTCAAATAGAAAGAGCAGAAGAACCATGTGTAGAGAAACCACAAATAAGTCCAACTCTGCAACACTGGGGAGCATAAATACCCAATGGAAGTCCCACTGTCAGGACACCAACCGCTTGAGCTGTCTGTCCTGCCTATAGTGACTGGATGTCTCTAGAGCCCTCAGAAGGTCCACTATTTGAGGAAATATTTATCGTGGCAGTCAATGAGATCCTGCTGCGATGAGCATAAGTATAACCTCTGGAATGACTTCCCATCACACTTTAAAATACCTTAGCCATAATAACACATTTGTATTTATCATTTCCCCCTTATGGTCAAGGATTTTTTCAAGATGCATTGATAGTTGGCGCTTTGTAATAATCACTAGGTACCAGGGAGGCTTTTCCCCTAGGAGTCATGTTCCATGCTGGGGGGAAGGTAGTTCATTTATATGCTGAGTTTGGCTTAGAGAGAGGCCACATTTGAGCAACAAGGAGTCCCTCAGTAGGTAACTCATAGGCAACATATAACACTAGGTAAGTTTCAATTTCTAAACAAAAGATGCATAAGTACAATTATCAATATCAAGGGCCTGGCACAATGGTCTATCCTCCTTCACAAGGCACACCTCTGTAGTTGGAGGATTATTGCTGTCCCTTTAGAGAATATATCAGAACTCCCCAGGGTGTGAATTCAATATACTTTTGGTTATTGTGTGGTCTCCACCCAGTGTGACCATGCCTCATGAACAGTTGAACACATGCATATGCCTTAGATGCATGCCCTAGGAAAACTCCTTTCCATGCATCCCCCATCAATGACACCCTGCACCAATGTACCTCCCTTGCCACAGTTGTGACCCTTCTGTGATCCAAAACCTCTCCAAAGATGAATCCAAGAAAATAAACAAATAAAAATATAAGAAAAGGAAATAATAATGGGAGTTGAAAAAAAAACATATAAAAGACAAAAAAATAAAAAATAAAAAAATTAAAGTTTTTTAAATAAAAATTTTTTTTGACAATATGTCTTTTCTTTATAAGATCTTATGTATTGTATGTACAGTGAGCTTTTCTTCTGTATATTCCCCCAGTGTCTTCTTTTTTCATTTTATCTTCAAAGAAGCTTTAGGTTACAGAAGAGTCACATAGAGTATATAGGGGATTCCCATATACCCAACACCTTCCACCTTTTCCCCACTACCCTCTTAATAACATTTTACATACAGATGGTACATTTGTTACAATTGATGTACAAATATTGAATCATTGTTACTGGCCATTGTCAATGGTTTACATTATGATTTGAATTTTGAGCTATATACTTTTAAAAATATTTTTATTTATTTTTTAAAAAATACTTTAGATTACGGGTTTTCCATATGCCCTGCTCCCTATCCCTCCCACACTTTCCCACATTAACAACATCCTTCATTATTGTGGTACATTTGTTACAATTGATGAACACATATTGGAATATTGCCACTAAGCATGTATTATAATTTACATTGTAGTTTATACCCTGTCCTGCACAACTTTGTAAGTTATGCAAAATATATAATGGCCTGCATCCATCATTACAATGTCACTAAGGATAATTCCAATGTCCTGAAAATGACCCCATATTACCCCTGTTTTTCCATCTCCCTCCCCTCAGAACATTTGTTACAATTGATATACAAGTATTGAAGCATTGCTACTGACAATGGTCAATGGTTTTCATTATGATTTATATTTTGGACCATATACATTTATAAATTTTGATGAAATTTAAAATAGCCTGTACCAAATATAGTGAGATCATGCAGAATAATTCTAAAGCCCTAAAAATATATGCCCTCAGTTCCACCTATTCTATTCTCCCATTGGGACCTATGGTAACCAATAAGTTTCACTTTTTGACAAATAAGATTCATAGTTACTTTTAATAATATTGAGGACTTGATATTTTGGTCTATTTTCTTTTGTTAGGCACTGCCTATGTTCTCAAGAGACTCTTGATCTTTTATTTGAGAACATAGCAGGACTCCGCAGGATGGTAGTTTAATATTTTCTTGTTTATTGTGTGGGCCTCCACCTACTGATATAACACACTACAAGAAGATGAACACTTACATATTCCATAAAACCCTGCCCCAAGTGCACCCTGTCCTATATACATCCCCCACATCCAACACCCTATACTAGTAATCCTGCCCTGTCATATTTGCCAAAAGAACATTCTCAATGTTATAGTTTTAACAGGAAACTTGCAAATCAACAGAGTTAACCTGTTCCTTCCCTTAAGCCTTCCCCTAGTTTCATGGATAGTCCAACTCAAACCCAACTCATTCCACCCATCACAGACTAGCACAGCCAAACCCAATAGCATCACAGCAACACTGTCATGCCCATCCACTGTACAACTACACCCTCCCACCTTATCATAGATTGTGCCCATATGGGCATTGGCTCACAACCTTCTGCTCAATTTCAGTCTCCTGTAAACCTGTCTTTGAGACATTAGCTCTGTGAGTCTGCTCAATTTGTTTAATTCATTTCAGTGAGGTAATGTAATATTTGTCTTTCAGTGCCTGGCTTACTTCACTCAACATAAGGTCCTCAAAATTCATTCATGTTATCCTGTGTGTTAATACTACATTACTTCTTACAGCTGAGTAATATTCCATTGTGTGTATATATCACAATTTGCTTATTCATTCATTTTTTGATAGATTTTTGGGTCATTTCCAATTTTTGGCAATGGGGAATAATATTGCTATGAACATTGGTGTCCATATCTCTGTTTGTGTCCATGATTTGAAATCTTCTGGATGTATACCCAGCAGTGAGATTGCTGGGTCATATGGCAGTTCTATAGTTAACTTCCTGAAGAACTGCCAAACTGTCATCCACAATGGCTGCACCATTCTATGTTCTCAACAGCAGTGGAAAAGTGTTCCTTTTTTTTCACATCATCTCCAACACTTATAATCCTCTGGGTTTTTTTTAAAATAGCCACCAGTCTAATGGATGTAAGATGATATCTCATTGAAGATTTGATTTGCATTTCCCTAATAATTAGTAATATTGAGCATCTTTTGATGTGCTTTTTAGCCATTTGTATTTATTTTTTGGAGAAGTGTCTTGCCCATTTTTTAAAAATGAGTTGTTTGTCTTTTTATTTTTGAGGTGTAGGATTTCTTTAAATATGTTGAATATTAGTCCCCTATCAGATAGATGGCTACTAAATATTTTCTCCCATAGAGTAAGCTGCATTTCACTGTCTTGAAAAATTTCTTTGATGTGCTAAAGTTTTTAACTTTGAGAAAGTTCCAATTATCTATATTTTCTTTTCTTGCTCATGCATTAGGTGTAAGGTTCATGAAACCATTTCCTAATTCAAGATCTTGTAGATGCTTTCTTACATTATTTTCCAAGATCTTTATGGTATTGATGGGTTTATTCATTTGGTTAGCTTCTCTTTCTTCTCTAGGATTTTATTTTGTTTTTGTTTTGTGTGTGTGGTGAGGTTTCACTTTGACACTTCATTCCTCTTATTCTATTTTCTTGTTGTTGTCTATGTTCTCTTTAACAATAATGAATTAGGGCCAGAGAAAGGGCAGAGATAAGAAGAGAAAAAGAATAATAGCAATAATAATTTGAAAGGATAGAAGAGGAACCATACAAAACCTAGGAAAATAATCAACAAGTGCAAAAAATCATAAGAAATACAGAGGAATAGGAATTTGAAAAATGCAAGAGTGAAAATGAAACAAGAAACAAATAGAGAAAAATATATAGAATGAATTAAAAGCCTAGAATAATGAAAAAAAATAGGCAAAGAAAAGGGAAAATGAAAAGTAAGAAAAGAAAGAAAACAGGAGAGAGAAATAAAAGCAAAAAAAAAATTGAAGACCAAACAAAAAGAGATGAAATGGAAGAAAAACAAAAGATAGAAAAATGAAGGAAAGACAAGAAATAACTTAGGTTAAAAAAAATCAGTAAAAGAATAAAAGGGGGAAACAAAAAAAAGGGGATACACAAGAAACAAGAAACAAAACATCAACCACAAAAACAAAAAAAAACACAAGGAAAAATAGCCTTCCCTCTTAAAAAAAAAAATTTAGAGATCTAAGAAAACATAAAATAAAAAGCAGGGCTACATGTTCCCTGTCATAAAATATCAGTTGGATGCCTGATAACTCAGACCAGGTAATCAAACCAGTGACCTCATATATGTAAGGCAAGAATACCTCTATTGAGCTAAAATGTCTCCTTAACTTGATCAGGCTTCAGAAATTTATCTGCCCCCTTTCCCCTAGGTATTTACTTTTATATAGTATTATTTTTTATTTTTTAATAGATAGTTAACATAAATGTTACACAAAAAATATAGGGATTCCCATATGCCCCACTCCCCACACCTCCCACACCCTCTCACATAAATATCCTTCACTAGCGTGGCACATTCATTGCAATCGATAAATGCATTCTGGGGCTTTGCCATTAAGCATGGGCCATAGTTCACATTATAGTCTGCACTCTCTCCTACACAGTTTGCATGTTATGCGATGAGATAAAATGGCCTATACTTGTCCTTACAATGTCATTCAGGATGAATTCCAAGTCCTGAAAACCCCCCATATTACAAGTGTTTTTCCCTCTCCCTGCCCCCAGAGCCTCCAGTGGTCACTGGCTCCACATCAATGTAATTTCTTCCATTGCTGGAATCACAATATGTCTATAGTAGAATACCATTAAGTCCACTCTATTCCATAGTTCTTTCCCCAATCCTGAGTATTCTGGGATGGTCATGTCCACTCCACCTCTAATTGAGAGGGGGTTTATATCCCATGGGGAAGATGGATGGGCTTATCTTGCTTGCAATTGCAGGCTCTCTCTGGTCCTTGGGATGGTCGTTGTCCATCATCATCTCCTTGTTAGTTGTACTGTGTGAGTCCAAAGAGCTTTAGAGTAGGTGTTGCAACTCCACTGAGTTACTGGGCCCAGCTGGACATCTGAAAGACTCAGTTCTCTTGGATGTACTCTTACAAACTCCAGCACCAAGTATAGGTTTAAATAGAAGGGACAGATGAGCCATGAGTAGGGAAGCCATAATTGAGTTCATCTCTGTCACTCTCAGGAGCACAAATTCCAAAGTAGGAACCACTGGCACGGCACCAATATCAGGAGCTATCTGCCTTGACTATAGGACCTAGGTCTCTCCAGAGCCCTCGGGAGCTCTGCTATTTTGGGTAGTATCCACTTTGGCAGTTCATGAGATCCTGCTGAGATATGCATAAGTGTTAACTCTAGGATGACCTCCCAACTCACATTGAAGTCTCTTAGTCACATAAACACTTTTGTCTATACATTTTCCCCCTTTTATTTGAGGTCGTTTTTCCAGTTGCATTGCTAATTGGTGTTTGGTAGTAATCCCTTGGTGCCAGTGAGGCTCATCCTCAGGATTCATGTCTCACACTGGGGGAAGGTAATGGATTTATACGCTGAGTTTGGCTGAGAAAGAGGCCACTTTTGAGTAACAAGGAAGCTCTCGGGGGCAACTCTTAGGCTCCCACAACAATAGGCTAAGTTTCAATTTTGAGAGTAAAGGCTCATTAGTGTAGTCATCAATACCAAGGGCCCATCAGCAGATCATCCTCCTTTATCAGTCGTTGCCCCTGCACTTGGGAGAATGTTGTTTCTCCATTAGACAATGTGGCAGAGCTTTCCAGGATGGGAATTCAATATTCCTTTGGTTATTGTGTGAGTCTCCACCCACTGTGACAATGCCCTGTGAACATTTTAACATTTTTATATACCTTATATGTATGTCCAGATTAACTTTCTCCCATGTATCCCCCATCACTGTCACCACACGCCAATGATCCTCACCTGTCCCAGTTGTAACGCTTCTGTGATCCAAATCCTCTTCAAAAATGAAGCCATTTAAACAGCCCAATACATTAACAGGAAAATGAAACAATAATGATAATTTTAAATATAAGAAATAAAATACATAAACTTTTTAAAAAAAACTAAAAATAAAATAAAATTGAAAGATTGAGATATTTAAAAATAATGAAAAATATTTAAAATATTTTTTTTAACATTTTGCCTTTCATCACTGTAATATCTGGTGCCCTGCGTGTACATTGGCATTTTTCTTTCATTTTCCCCCAATGTCTTACTATTTTTCAATTTGTTTTCAAAGAAGTTTTAGGTCAGAGTAAATTCATGTACAGAATAAAAGGGACTCTCATATACTTAACATTCTCCCCTTTTCCTCCTTCCCATATTAGTACTTTTCTATATGTGTAGGGTACCTTTGTTAAAATTGATGTACAAATAGTGAAACATAGCTATTAAACATAGTCAATGGTTTACATTATGGTTTATTTTTTAGACTGCATGCTTTTATAAATTCTGATGATATTTAACATAGCCTGTGTCCATCATTGTAAGATCATGGTGAACACTTCCATTGTCAACTAAATACCCCCTGCTCAATTTATTCTATTCCTCCTTCCCTCTCCCCTTGGGGCCCATGGTGGCTGCCTGGCTTCAATTCTTGGATGAGAAGATTCATAGTTGCATGAAACAACACTGAGGTCTTGACACACTGGTTTGTCCTCCCTTATTAGGCACTGCCCATGCTCTCAAGAGACTCCCACCTCTCTCATTGTGAACAAATTGGTCATCCCGAGGATGGGAGTCCAACATCTTCCTGCTCATTATGTGGATCTCCACCTACTGATACAACATATTATGAAAAAATGACCATTCACACACTTCCTAGAAGCCTGCTCCAGGTATGTTCTGTCCAAATGCCTACCCGTACAACACTCTAAACCAGTAACCCTTCCTTGTCATATTGCCATAAGAGCATTCCCAACTTTGCACTTTCAACAACATACCTGCAGATCCCCAGTGTTCACCTGGTCACTCTCCCAACCCTCCCCCATTTCCCTGGACTTTCCAACCCACCCTCCCCAATCTACCCGACTGTCAAATCTGCACCATCCAACCCATTAATATCACTACCCTCCTACCATATCCCTTAAATATGCAACTACACAGCCATATACCTGATAAAGAAATCCTACACCCAGAAAATAAAAAGACAAACAACCCATTTAAAAAACGGGCAAGTGACCTGAAAAGACACTTCTCCAAGGAAGAAATACAATTGGCTAAAAAGCACATGAACAGATAATCAACTTCACTACCTATTAGGGAAATGCAAATCAAAACTACAATGAGATACCATCTTACAAGCATTAGATGGAGGCTATTAAAAAAAAGGCAGGGCCTATATGTGTTGGAGAGGATGTGAAGGAGTGGGAACTCTCATCCACTGCTGGTGGGAAAGTAGAATGGTCCAGCCATTGTGGAGGACAATTTGGTGGTTCCTTAAAAACTATTGAACCAGGATGTGTATATCTATTGCG
>JAQZBX010040157.1:0-22767 GCA_029593785.1 Cabassous unicinctus | reverse complement strand
TGAAGTCGTAAAGCATATGGCAACATGGATGAACCTGGAGGACATTATGTTGAGTGAAGCAAGCCAGACACAAAAGGACAAATACTGTATGAATGCGTTACTATGAACCAAATATATTGTGTAACATATTGTTTGATTTAAAAAAAAATTTATATGTATCCATTACATTTGAGAAATGTATATATTTATTCATCTGTGTTTACTTTTTAGTTTTTAATTGTTTATATTTTCAATTATTAAATGTACAAATAAAGTTAAAAAAAAAGAAAATCAGTCAATGTAATATACCACATAAACATATCAAAAGAAAAAAATCACATTATCATCTCTATAGATGCAAAAAAAAATACTTTCAACAAAATACAGCACTCTTTCCTGATAAAAACACTGCAAAAGATAGGAATAGAAGGAAACTTCCTCAACATGATAAAGGGCATATATGAAAAACTCACTGTTAACATCATATTCAAGTTGAAATCCTAAAAGCTTTTTCTCTAAGATCGGGAACAAGACACCTACTTTCACCACTCCTATTTAACATTGTGTTAGAAGTACTTGCTTGAGCACTTAAAGAAGAAAAAGATATAAAAGCCATCCAAATTGGAAAGGAAGAAGTCAAAATTTCACTATTTGTACATGACATGACCTTATACATAGAAAGCCCTGAGAAATCCACAACAAAGCTTCTAGAGCTTATAAATGAGTTCAGTAAAGTGGCAGGATATAAGATCAATGTGCAAAAATCAGTAGTACTTCTGTACACCAATGATGAGCAATCTGAGGAGGGAATCAAGAAAAAAGTTTCATTTACAATAGCAACTAAAAGAATCAAATACCTTTGAATAAACATAAAAAGGACTTGCACGCAGAAAACTACACAACACTATTAAAGGAAATCAAAGAAGACTTAAATAAATGGAAGAATATTCCCTGTTCATGTATAGGAAGACTAACATCATTAAGATGTCTATCCTACCCAAACTGATTTACAGATAACACAATCCCAATAAAAATTACCACAGCATTTTTGGCTGAATTGGAAAAGCTAATTATGAAATTTATTTGGAAGGGCAAGGGGCCCTGAATAGCCAAAGATACATTGTAAAAGAAAAATTAAATTGGAGGAATCACACTACCTGACTTTAAAACATACTACAAGGCTACAGTGGTCAAAACTGCATGGTATTGGCACAAGGACAGATATATTGACCAATGGAACCAAATTGAGAGTTCTGATATAGATCCCCACATACACAGTCACCTGGTCTTCAACAAGGCCACCAAGCCCACTCAACTGGGAAAGAATGGCCTCTTCAACAAATGGTGCTTGGAGAACTGGATATCCATATCCAAAAGAATGGGAGAGGAATAACACCTTATAAAAAATTCACTCAAGATGCATCAAAGATTTAAATATAAGAGCCAAGACCATAAATCTTCTAGAAGTTAATGTAGGGAAGCATCTACAGGATCTTGTGTTAGGAAATAGTTAGGAGACTTCAAAGTGTGATGGAGTTCATTTCAGAGGTTACACTTACGCATGTCTCAGCAGGAATTCATTGACTGCCAAAGTAAATATAACTTCAAATAGCAGGGCTCCTGAGGGCTCTGGAGACATCCAGACACTATAGGCAGGGCAGACAGCTTAGGAGTTTGGTACCCTGCCAATGGGCCCTACTTTGGAATTTATGCTCCCCAGTGTGACAGAGGTGGAAAACACTACACATGGCTCTTCTGCCCCTCTGTTTGAACCTATAATTAATACTACAGTTGATAGTTGTATGTCCAAGAGACTTAAATCTTTAGGCTGTCCATGTGCCAGTTGGGCCCTGAATCTAACAGACTTGCAACACTTACTCTCCAGTTCGTTGGACTCATCCGGGACAACTAACAAGGAGATGATGATTGACAATGACAATCTCAAGGAACAGAGAGAGTCTGCAACTGCAAGCAAGAAAGTCCCATCCATCTACCTCATGGGATCTAAGCCCCTCTCAGTTAGAGGTGGAGTGGGCATCACCATCACAGAATCCTCAGGATTGGGGAATGGATAATGGACTGGAATAGACTTACAGTTGTTCGACTGCAGATTTGTTGCAATTCTAGCAATGGAAGAACTTTTATCATGGATGTGGAGGCAGTGGCCACTGGAGGTTCTGAGAGGAGGGAGAGGGAAAAATAGGTGTAATTTGGGGGCATTTTTGGGACTTGGGAAGTATCCTGAATGACATTGCGATGACAGATACAGGCCATTGTATATCTTGTAATAACTTGCAAAAATGTGTGGGAGAAAGCGTAAACTACAATGTAAACTATAATCCATGCTTAGTGGCAATGCTCCAAGATGTGTTCATCAACTGTGGCAAATGTACCACACAAATGAAGGATGTTGTTGGTGTGGGAAAATGTGGGAGAACTAGGAAGCGGGGCATATGGGAATCCCCTATATTTTTTGTGTAACATTTATGTAATGTAAGTTTCTTTAAAAAAAAAAAAAAAAAAAAGAATGATATGACAGCAGAAAGCCGAAGGACAAAATGGATGAAGTAAGTAACACCTTTACAGTAATAACACTGAATGTTAATGGATAACAAGATGCTGCCAGGATTAGGCCAAGATGAGATCCTGTTTTTCAGTCCTAAGTACCAATCATTGATGGAGTGTATCTGCTCATCATTAAAATGGTCTCACATTTTAAAAGCACTTTTGTATTTTTCAAAGCACTTTAAAATTAATTGTCATTTTATCCATTCACCAATCCAGGAAATTGATGCTTAGAGCTGATTATTCTGTCTTTCATGGTTCCCATGACCCAGAAGTCTTTTGAACTACCTTTTCTCTTTAGGCCATTAGCCTATGCAGATTTATATTACTCAAGAGCTGCTCTTCTCAACGCCTCCTCTTCACATTAGCTCAAAATCTTTTCCATTTGATTCTGATTCATGGTTCACTTCTGAGTAATTTTAAGCCCTCAATATATATTTTTTGAGGGAATGTTCCTTCTTAGAACACTTTTAGAACGTGAATCAAATTAGGCTGACCCTTTTGTTTTATTGGTGAGCAAAGAAAAGAGCCTCTCCAGAGAAATTAATTAAATTGCTTGGAATCAACACCAAGGTCCAAAACTTTGTATCTATTTTGTGGTTCCCTGCTAAATAATGTTCTGATCTGAGTATATATTTACCTAATAAATGTTTATTTCACCCTCTCATAGCCATCAGACTGTTAGAGGACATGGGTAAAACTAAGATTAATTATCATGTCAAGAAATAATAATACTCTGCAATATTGACTGAGTGCTCATTCTGTACCAGATAGTAGATTCCATGCACTAATTGCACTATTTAACTCTTACACAAGCATTGTGAGATAGGTGGTTTTATTTTCTCATTTTTCAGATGAAGAAACCAAGGCACCAAGAGAAGAAGCCTCTTGCCCAAACTCCCACAGCTGCTAAGAAGGAGATCTGGGACTTGAACTCAGAGACTCTGAACTTTCCGCCTGTGCCCTTCAACACTCTGCCATGTTGTAAGGACAAAGCATGAGCTAGGTTTTGCCTTCTACTAAAAAGATTAAATAACACAGAGTGGATTGTTTGGGGCAAATATACCATCTCTAGGGTGGGATGAGGGGCAGGGAGGAGGTTTATAGTATCATCCAGGCATCTGCCCTCATTGAGTGATTGGGACTGTGAGGGGAAATGTCTTCCTATGGATCTGATGCAAGTTGTTACTTTCTCACAAAAGAGAGGTAGTCAAGACGGAAAGAAGGTGGCTCTGTCTGGAATGAGAGAGAATGGCCTTCATATAAAAGGGTTACTAATGACAGCACATCCTCAGGGAATGAGCATTACCCCTTTGCCCACCTTGACTTTCTCCTGAATGCCCACAGGTTTTATCAGATAGGCATGTACACAATAAAGGGGGCTTCTTCTTATAGGTAAGATGATAAGGTATCTTATAGGTAAGCTCATGAGGTAAAGACTTTATCTGCATCAGTGACCACTATATTTACAATTCTTTGAAAGTGTCTGGTACATTGTAAGTGATGAGTATTTTTTTTAAGAATAAATGAATAATTGATTTCTACCAAGGGAGTTAGCTATACTTCTGGCTGTCTTGCACAGCAGGTATTTCTGGCAGTGTTGTGACAGCAGGGCTAATATACCTAAACTAGTGACCTGGGTAACCTCAAGGGAAAGGTGCATCTCACCATAGTGTTTGAGTTTGATAAAGTGCATTGTGCTTTCCAGAAGATATTGCCAGCACGCTGCCTCAGTTACTTTGACAACAACCCCCCAAGAACAGTGTTATTATACTCATTGGATGGATGAAGAAACTAATGCACAGAAGGTTTGGCTGATTAGCCTACACTCTTATCCTCCACTCTTTCCACAACACATGGAGGCATATAATGAAATAAGGGAATATTAATCACCACCAAAAGAAGCACGAACAATGAATTCATGGACCTTTATACTTATGTTGCCATTGGATTAGAAATAAAAGAATAAAACATTATATTGTATTTGCTATTCAGAATTAAACACAGAGAAAGAAGAGGAAAAAAAACAAGATTAAATAAAAGAATACATTTGCTAATTCAGATCCTGACAATGAATAATGGATTATAAACAAAGGAGCACAATATGGTATGAACTCATAAGAAGTAACAAATAAAAACAAAATTACAAGCTAATGAAAAAGTCATGAGCAGCTAAGCCAGTCCCTCCACATTAGATCCTTCTGTAAATAATAAAAATGTCTCAAGTGTGAAAATATCAGCTGAAGAGTATGGAAGATTAAGGGAATAGGAAGAGAGGAGAAAAACAGACTTTTCAGTGGAAATAAAGAGGAGGAGATTTAAACTTATCAGGGGAAACCATCTGTTGTATTGCAATATGTTTTTTACATTTATCACATTCCACCTACTCTTTCATTCATTCATTTAATTCAACAAATATTTATTGAGTGCCCATTATGTGTCAGGAATTAATGAACAAAATGGACAAACCCATGTTCTCACCAACTGGAGGGAGAACCAAAATCTATAGAGCATATTTTGGCAATAATATAGTATACCTTTTGATACATATTTCCTCTTTGCCATCTTTATCACAATCACCTCTGTCTGATACCCTTTGGTGTCTCTCAAATCTCATCCTGCCCTTCATCCCTGCCATACTCTTCAACCTGCAGGTCCCCTCTTCCTCACTACCATATAAGGCCCCCTATTTTCTAACTAATAGGAAATTTGTTGTATATGCCATTCAATTAACATTCTCAAGACCAATATGGGTCTGAAGTTTAGCCAGTGATGCTTCTGAGCCACAACTCTACTCTGGAAAATGACACCATTTTTTAAAAAGGAGAATCCACACTCTCTCTTGATTTAGTAATGCATTTGTTGTATGAAGTTCGATACTCTGCATTGAATCAAGTATAGAAGTGGTATTTTCTTTCCTAATGGAGTAAAGTTCCAGAAGAAAAAGCTAAGAGTTGAACAGGATTATTTCTAAGAAGTGGAGTTCTAGAAGGGGGTAGAGGCCAGGATGCTACTTTTTTTGTTATAAGAATTAGAAATACTTGCCTTATTTTCTTTCAATTTAAAAACAGAATAATTTTTAAATTTATTGCATACTAATTCAGACAAACAAAAAGAATAAAGATTTACATGATACATTGAATAACTATGTTTCTCCCACCCAGATTAGGAAAAAATGTTATTTATCTGCTAACTAATCCCATTCCTTTCCTTCCTTCTTTCCCATAATTCAAGGTTATCCCTTGTTTGAATTTGATTTTTATCATTTTCATGTATTTCTTATATAAATAAATGCATATATATATTTATATATGTACACACATGTAGGCATAGCGTTATATATGTATGTTTGATTATACATACTTGTGTACATATATCCAACATTGTATGATACTGCTTTTGCAAAAGTTTAACCTTTATATAAATGACATTATTTATGTATTTCTTCTGAAACTTTTTCTTTTCATTAAGAACCATATTTATGTGATTCATCCATGTTCACATAAGGAGTGCTCGTTCATTCATTTTTATGCTAATCACTCAACAGATATTTATTGAGCTCCTACCATGAGCCCTAGTACCTGGGTATATAAAAGTGGACAAAACAAACCAAAATCATTTCCCTCATCCAGCTATAATCTAATGGGTGGACATAGACATAAAATATTTAGTTTATTAAATACTTAATATTAATTAGTATATAACTATTTCATTTATTTAATAAATAATTATTAAATACTGTTCTAGATACTAGAAACAGAGCTTTAAACTATATCTATGCATGTGTATGAATGATTATACAAAAATTATTTGTCTTTTTTAAGTTGATGAATATTTAGGTTATTTCCATTTTTTTAGAAATGAAGGTTCTGATATATTTTTCATTCTAGCAGATATGAAAGTTTCTCTAGGGTTTATGCCTGAGCATGGAGTTTCTGCATCATGGGCATCTTCAACTTTACCACACATGACAAAATTGTTTTCCAAAGAGGATGTGCCAATTAACATTCACTTTGGCCCTGTATGAGATCCCCATTGCTCCAATATTTACCAACATTTGATTCTATCATTTTTAAAAAATGACAATCTACTGGATGTGAATTACTACTTCATTATAATTTAAATCTACATTTCTCCGATTACAAATGACATCGAGAAACTTTCAAATGTTTATTGGCCTCCAGTTTATATCATTTATCTTGACACTTAATAATGCAAAAGCTACCACAAAAAAATTCCATGATTTTTGGTTATTTTAGTGTCCATGCTTCTGCTATATTGGTGCAGAAACTTATCTCTTACACTTATGGTAACATGGCTGTGAATGAGTTACTTCATCACCTTGAGCCTCAGTTTCCTCATGGATAAAACGAAACTGTTAATAATAGTAGAGTAAATGAGATGATGACTATTCTAATTTGCTTTGCTGCTGAAAGCAGATACTATAAAATGTGTTGGCTTTAACTATGGAAATTTATTAGCTTAAAAGCTTACAGTTTTGAAGCCAAGAAAATGTCCAGATCTAGGCATCATCAAGTCAATGCTTTCTTCCCAAAGACTGGCTGCTGGTGATCTGGACTCCTCTGTCACATGGCAAAACACATAGCAGTGTCTGCTGGTCTCTCCTTTCTCTTCCGGATTTCATTACTTTCAGCCTTTTCTTTCCACGGCTTTCTCTCTGTCTGAATTCCATTCTCTTATTAAGGATTCCAGTAAGAGCATTAAGAACCACCCTGAATGAGGTGGGTCACATCTTAACTTAAGATCCTACTTAATGAAAGATCCTGCTTGCAATGGGTCCACACTCACAAGAATGGATTAACTTTAAGGACATACTTTTCTGGAGTACATATAGCTTCAAACCATCACAATGATTTTGAGGTGCTTAATACAGTTACTGGTAGTATTACAGTATTTAATAACTTGCTCATCTGTTTGTTTACATGTTTACATGTTACGGTCTTCTTCCAGCCAGTGTTATTGTCTCTGCAAGGCCAGGGACCTTGTCTATCTTTTTCATCATGATATCCCCACCATACAGCACAATGCCTGGCACATGGTAGGTTAAGTGCTCAATAGGCCTGTGCTGGATAAATAAATGAATGGCAATTATTATTAAGTGTATCTTCTGGATTTTTCCTATGTATCTACAAGCATATATGAGCACACATTCTACAACTCACTTTTCTATTTCATCTATTATAGACAATGTTTCATATCCAATAGCTTCATTATATTCCACTGTATGACTATCTTAGGACCCACCAAACCAGAACTCTATGGACAGTTAAATTATTCTATCTCTCTGAACAATACTGTTCTAATCGTCCTATTGCTTATAAAATTGCATCACTTGCGAACCTCAGTTTCATTTCCTGCCTAGATTGTACATCATCTGTACTAATACTAGAACTTAACACCCTTTTCAAGCTCAATTTCTCTTTTCCAAATTTTTGTTAAACACGTTCAACTGGATGTCTCACTGTTACCTCAAATTCAGTCTATCCAAGTTGGAAATCAACTTTACCTATGCTTAGCTCTTTATTATGACTTCTCTTTATTTACTAGTATTGACACATTTTTGCAACCCAGCTCCTGGAGAGCACGGGTCAGGGCGGCTGCAAGACGAGAGGACACACTCAGCAAGGTGTCAGACATGAGCTTTATTTATTGGGACTTATGGACAGGAGAGGGTCTTCAGCAGCTGCTGGCTGAAAAATGAAAGAGGCAGGAAAATGAGGGGCAATATATAGGGTCTTAGAAAAAAGACATTTCATTACAGTTACATCAGTGGGGTCTGGTGATGTTATTGTAAGAAGAAACTGTGCAGCCTGGGGAAAATTACAGACTATGATACCATCTGTATATGTTCTCCTGTGAGGAGGTTTGTTACATTTTAACTTGTGTCCTGGGGTATGCAGGTCTTCGTGTACTACAGGCTGACTTTCCCTTAGCCAGGGCTGGAGACCCACAGGACCCACACACACACACAAATCCTCTGGAGTCACTGCTCCCAAGAAGAGCTGCTAGGGCACATTCCCGGATGGAGCACTACTCCATGAGCCCCTCTGAGTCCATAAGCCTGCATTGATTCAGCTTCACCTATGATTTCCAGGCTTATCATCCACAAATCCTGTAATTTCATTCTTAACTCCAAACAAAGAGATAATCCTTTAAACACATTTCACATAAATTGACTTCCAGACTTTTTTTTACCCCCACACCACCACCTCAGCCAATTATCTCTACCATTGAATTCCTATCTACTAAATGCCACTTCTTCCATGAAGCTTTCCAAAATGAACTGGCATGACTCCCTCAGTGGTTGAGCATCAAGGGATCTGGGCATCCTGAAATGTGGGGTCTTAAGGGTCATTTTTCCAAATCTTTCTAAGACTTTCCAGCTACCTAGAGACTCAAGCTTCTCAAAAGGAGTAGTTCATTCAGAAAACTTTCTCTTTCCTTACTATAGAAGGAGAATTTCTTTAAAAGAAATTGTTTTTTTGAGAATCCACTACAAATACAGGGCCAGATAAAGAATACACATGTTATCTTTGAAATGAGCATTAGGAAACTGACACAGGAAAAAGTGAAGGACTCATTCATTAACTTACTCAACAATCACTTATTGAGCATTTAATAGGTTATCTGCATTGTGTTGGGAACTGGATTTACAAAGATAATAGATCAATGATGGAAAATTCAACCATCAGAACACCTGGAAGAATTATCATATATGCCATATTAGACACCTATAGAGCTGCCTTCTTAGAACCACATAGGAAGTCCTCCCTCCCTTCCCCACATCCTCAGTGTTAGGATCAAAGCCAAGTTTATACATGGTGACCCTCACTTCTTGAATGCAGTTGACAGGTTCAGGCACAGGCACTTGATCCAAGCTGAGCTAATTGGGTAATGAGCTCCTTAACCAATACTTGCTGAGTAAATTAATTGTTGATCTGCCTCCACCTTTTGTTAGTATGATATGGAAGAAAAAAAATATGAATTTATTGGTGAGAATCTACATCAGATAACTTCTAAGATTCTATGAATACTATTTATTTTGGCATTATAAAAAGTATCAAAATATTTAATTTACCTAAATTTGACTGTCGAAAATCCCTTAATGTTTATTTGGTTGTCTGGAACTCCTAATTATTATTCTGTTGTTAAGCTCATGAATCACTTTTCATATCCAGGATATTTCATGGGATCTATTTTCCTCCTTAAAATCTTGCCCCAGAGACACAGCCTTATTTCCTACCTTCTCCTGTGCTGCCCTAACCTATTCTATCCCTTTGGATTCCTCTCCCACTCTATTCTGGAACATTGGGTACAGGCAGACTGTCCACAACTCTTCATTTTCTTTCTACCTTGAGGAAAAGTACAACATATGCAGGGAGAAATAAATCTATTAAAGCAATATTTTGGAGGATTACTTCTCATCAGATTTTGCTCTTTATACAAGTATCAAAGGCCAGTCCAGGGAAGCAATGTAGCTCAGTGGTTGAATGCCTGCTTCAACAGGAATGTACGAGGTCCTTGTTTCAATCCCCGGTACCTCCTAAAAACAAAACAAAACAACCAACCACTGGGGGAGTTCTTCAACTCAAGATATTTTGAGGACAACAAAAACAAAAACAATGGATGCTGGACAATTATATTCAGCATAGATTCAATGTAATGGCCATTTGATATTAATTTCCATTTTCCTCCTAAATTATAAATTAGTGAAGATACTTAACCATTAAGAAAACTGTCTCTGTGATTTTCTGATCCAGGTTTTTACTCCAAGCCTCATTGATATTATTTGGGGTCCTACACTATTCTTATCTCCCATCAGTAGGCACTAGCATGTTACTTTTTATTCAGGGCCATTGTAATTCCTTGCCAGACACTCTTAGGCTGTGCTTATGTAATTGTTCAAACATATATATTCCTTTTTGAGAAAAGGGCATGAAGTCCAGTCTGAGCCCTTTGCGCAGAAACCAGAGCTGTGCTATTTTCAATGAGAGCATCATTAAAACAATCACTTAGAACGAAAACTCAGAGCTTTACTGCAAAGGATTTTTTTGAAGTACTGTAGTATAAGCTACACAAGACCTCTCATCTTTTACAAGTTTTTTTTCTAATCACTATGGCGAAATAGCTAAAGCAAAGCAAAGCCCTGCAGAGTAAGAAGCCACAAACGTTGATGCATTTTACAAAACTCTTATAGCCAAGGCTTATTATTTCATCCCTTGCATATTAATAGCTGGAAACTACCTGTTTTAGTTTGCTAAAGGCTGCAATGCAAAAATACCAGAAATGGGTTAGCTTTTATGATGGGAATTTATCAGGGTAAAATCTTACAGTTCCGAGGCTGTGAAAATGTCCAAATCAAAGTATCCTCAGGAGATGCTGTCTCACCAAGTTGCAGCTGTGTGATCAGGCACAGGGCAGCATCATCTAAAGATGGTTTCTCTCAGAGCTCAGCTGTGGGCAATCAGGCATATGGCTCATCTCTCCTTGGGTTATGTCTCTTCAGCTTTAGGCTGCATGCTGATTCCAGCCTCCAGCCTCTCTCAGCCTCTCAGGGTTTCTGTGTCTTTCTGTGGTTGCAGGCAATCCTGGAGTCCTCTCTCACATGTCAGGGCAAAACGGCAGCTCTCTTTCTCTCTGTGTCTGTGCATGTTTCTCCCATTTACATAAGACTCCACCAAGGGAGCCAAGACCCACCCTGGGTCACACCTCACTGAAGTACTCCAATCAAAGGCCCCTAACTGAATTCAATCCAGTCAAAGGGTCCCACACCTACAGCAATGGATTACACCCAAGAACATGATCTTTTCTGGGATTCATAAAAGCTTCAAATTGTTATACTACCCTTTAACTTCTGCTGGCTGATTTTATACCTGAGGGTGGAGTTCACCAAATATTAATCCATCCTTCTGAGCCCCATTAAATGGATGTACACATTTAATTCAAGAAGAACAATGGGTATAAACTGGTTCATAGGCAGTTGTTTCAATATATTTTCACTTCTGAGGCCCTCCTTAAAGGGTGAAACCCATTTCAGTGGTTCTATCTCATCTTGTTATACTTTCTTAGGATATCCTGGAATCATTTGACAACCCAGGGAATAGCCTAGGACAATGCTCCTCACAGGCTTCCACCAAAGTGACTTTAAAGCTGGAAAGGAATTCACTAATATCTGGGGAAGTCTACAGAAATAACCCAAAGAAACCTTCCATACCTGGGAGTATATATATTCATTCTTAGAATATCTGATCTCATCATTTACAAAGTGAGTTATATTTTTGGATTGATTCTCTCCATACATGTTTCCCAAACTAAGTTGTGACCTAATCTAAGAAGACAGCAAGATGCAATACGTACAGAAATCTGGGCCACATGTTAGATGGTCTTGAAATCAATTCATGGCTCGATGACTTACTACTTGTGTGGCCTTGGACAAGTAGAGGAAATCCCTCTGAATATCGGTCTGCTCTTGGAGATTATAATAATGCCTTATTCCACTGGGATTTATTGAGGATTAAATGAGGGATAACATATGGCACAATGCCTAAAACAAAGCCTGGAATATTTTAGGAACTTATTAAATATTAGGTTCTTTTTCCTTCATCTTTTCACAGGATTTTAAGAAACCTGAGGTAAGAATATACAAAAGGACAGATGTCACATCTATGGTCAAGTAATTTTTGACAAGGCTGTCAAGCCCACTCAGCTGGATCAGAATAGCCTATTCAACAAGTGGTGCTGGGAAAACTGGATATCCATATCTAAAAGAAAGAAAAAGGACTCTTATCTCACACCTTATACAAAAATTAATTCAAAATGGATCAAGGACCTAAATATAAAAACTAGAACCATAAAACTCTTAGAAGAAAATGTAGTGAAACATCTTTTAAGATCTTGTGCTTGGTGGTGGTTTCTTGGACATTACACTCAAAGCATGAGCAACAAAAGAAAAACAGATAAATGGGACTGCCTCAAAATTAAATACTTTTGTTTTTCATAAGACATTGTCAAGAAAGTAAAAAGGCAGCCTACCCAATGGGAGGAAGTCTTCAGAAACCATATATCTGATAAAGGCTTGATCTCCATGTTATATAAAGAGATCATACAACTTAATGACAAAATAACAAGCAATCCCATTAAAAAACGGACAAAACAATTGAACAGATATTTTTCTGAAGTAGAAATACAAATGGCCAAAAGACACATGAAAAGATGTTCAACATCACTCGCTATTAGGGAAATGCACATCAAAACTACAGTGAGATATCATCTCATACCATACAGAATGGCCATTACTAAAAGAACAGAAAACTTCAAGTGCTGGGGAGGACATGGAGATATAGGAACCTCCTTCACTGTTTTGTGGGACTGTAAAATGGTACAACTTCTGTGGAAGGCAATCTGGTAGTTCCTCAAGAAACTAAATATAGAACTGTCATATGATTCACCAATCCCACTACTAGCAATATATTCAGAAGAACTAAAAGCAAGGTTGCAAACAGATATTTGTACACCGATGTTCATAGTGACATTATTTACAATTGCTAAAAGATGGAAACAACCATAATGTCTATCAACCTATGAATGGATAAACAAATGTGTTATATTCATATGATGGAATATTACTCAGTTGTAAGAATAAATCCGTTGAAGAAGCACATGACAACATGGAGGAACCTTGACAATATTATGTTGAGTGAAATAAGCCAGACACAAAAGGACAAATATTGTATGGTCTTACTGATGTGAATTAAATACAATGAGTAGACTTATGGAGTTGGACTATGAAGTGTAAGTTGGTGAGAGGTGGAATGTGTGATGAAGATGCTGGATGCATGTAGAATATTTAATTAGGTCAAATATAAATATGTGGTAATGGTCTTAATAGTAACACTTTATAACGAATGTAACAAACACTGTTGATTTATGGATGTGATTGTGGCTAAGACAAGTAGTCTAAGAAGGTTAATGTTAGTTGGAGGACAGCTGGAGGATAATATTGGGAATGTATAATAATGATTTTGGAAGTAGATTAGGATTGTGGTTAATAATATAAATACAGGAATGTTCCACAGGGTGTTAAGAACATGGTAATACATCAGAAAAACATAACTAATATAATTATGGACTTTAGTTAACAACAACATTGTAATGTTTTTTAGCAAAAGCAAAGTTGGTACTATATTAATTCTAAAGGTAAAAAAAGAATATAGGGTTTAGTTTTGTGAAATATGAATACAATTAAGCTTTTCTTTCTCTTCTTAATTTTTTTTCATTAATAAGTAGACACTGACATGTCATTTAAGTAACCTGTGTTCATCTGTGTATCTTTCTGAACACTAGAGGAACAACAGAGTTAGTAGTTGGAATTAGATGAGATAAAAGTGCTTGAAAAAGAACTTTTTAGGGGTAATGTTTCCATAATATTTTGAGCTTCCTTTTTCTGTTCTTTAATATTTGTGAATTTGAAATAAAGTTGTTAATAAAAAATAAATAAATAAAAAACTAAAGAAGAGATGACCCTGCTTACTATAGTAAGTGGCAAGAAACAAAACTGCCCAAATGAGTCCTTTAATTTAGTGAATCCATGTACTGAAAAAAGACTCAGAATGCAATTTATGGAGCAAGAGTTTGTGAGTACCCAATATATACTCTTCTTTGTTCACTTTCAAGTGAGACTGATATCACACTTGATTGAACAATATGGGGAATTTGGTTCAGAGGTTTTAGACAAGCTCCTACCTGTATCCCTGAGGCCATTTTCCAAAGGAAAGGGAAAAAATGAATTATTTTTTACTTTCAAACCCATTTTCAAATCATTTGGACTGCTTTCCTCTCATCTCTGCTCATCCAAATACTACACACAAAGCACATAATCACCAATACAATCCAAGTTGACCTTATAAATAAGCCAGCCTTCGTTTTCTTGCTAAAAACTGTGATTATACTAGTGTAGCTCCCGGCCCTGCAAGGCAGCTGATTAGCTCATGGCAAGCCATTTTAGGGAGAAACTGAAGAAAGCCAGCAAAAGACATGGGCTGCAGCTGCCAGCAATGAGGACAAGGAAGACTCAGCTGCCAAGCAGATATAATGAAACTGAGCACAATTTAGGGAATTTATTATTATTATTACTATTATTATTAGAGAAGTTGTAGGTTTCCAGAAAAATGATGCAGAAAATATGGAGTTACCATGTACCCCTCCCCACATACATAGTTTTCCCTATTATTAACATTTTGCATTAGTGTGGTACCTTTGTTATAACTGAAGAAACATTATTATTATTATATTATTATTAACTGTAGTCCAT
Organism: Cabassous unicinctus; assembly: GCA_029593785.1. NCBI lineage: Eukaryota > Metazoa > Chordata > Mammalia > Cingulata > Chlamyphoridae > Cabassous > Cabassous unicinctus. Next base: position 7,892 of record JAQZBX010040157.1, on the reverse strand, counting down.
AGTTTACATTAGGGTTCACTCTGTGTTATACAGTTCTATTTTTGTAACATATACACAACCTAAAATTAATCTTTTTTGCCATGTTCAAGTAAACTACCCAATGGTGTTAAATACATTCCTATTGTTATGCTACCATCACTGCCATCCATTATCAAAACTTTCCTATCACCCCAAACAGAAACTCTGTACTAGAAGAGCATTATCTCTGCATTTCCTATACCACCAGCACCCCTTCCCCACCTGTGGTAAGCTGTATGCTAATTTCTGACTCTATGAATTTGGATATTCTAATTATTTCATATCAGGACGTTTGTTCTTCTTTGCATTGTTGATTTCACTCAAAATGATGTCTTGAAGGTTCATCCATGAATCAGAACTTCATTCCTTTATACAGCTGTATACTATTCCACTCTGTGTATTCACATTTTTTTTTCTTCACATTTTGTTTATCTACTCATCTATTGATGGACACTTGGGTTGCTTCCATCTTTTGGAAATTGTGAATAATGTCATTATGAACATCTGTGTGCAAATATCTGTTTGAGTCTCTCCTTTTAATTCTTTTGGGTATATGCCTAGAAGGGGGATTGCTGGGCCATATGGTAATTCTTACTTAACTTTCTGAGGCATGGGAAATGTTTTTAACCTTAAAAGGAAAATTTTCCTAATCCATGGCAAAGATACGATGGATAGCATACCTAGATAACAATCTTTCAATAAAGGTCATGGTGCCAGGATGCCATCAACCACATTGCTCCTAACCCCATGGCCAGCATATGACATTGTCACTGTCTCTTAAAGTGTTGCCCAAGTTTCATCAAAATAAGAATCACCTGCGTGACTTAAACATGAAGACGACCCATGCCCAGGCCTACTAGTCAGAATCACTGCATTGTCTCTGACACATGCTAAAGGTTGAAAACTTCTGGGAATAAATGGATCCCAAAGAGATGGGAAGCTCAACGAGTTAACAGGGACATTTGGAGCTCATTCCTTTTATACTTGCTTTACTACTGACTTGCTGTGGCACTTTATCATGTGACAGTCTTATCCATGGCCTCTCAGAAGTCAGAAGAGGCCTCAGCCACGCCCAGGTATTGAGAACCTTGGTGTATAAAAAAATGATGAGGTACCAAAACATAAAAAAATGATGAGGTACCAAAAATTGGATAAAACTGTGGTTGTTTGATTCAAGAGCAACTAAAATATCGATAGCATTTCTATAAATTGTAAGACACTTAATATCTGTAATAAAAAACTAAGATGCCACTCACAGCAGTAACAAGAATTATGCATTAACCAGGAATAAATTGAACAAAAGATGTGCAAAAACTCTATGGAGAAAATTATGAACAGCTTTTGAAGAGCAAAAAGAAAAAGATGTGACTAAATGGACAGACAGGATGAGGAAAGAATATTGTGAAGATGATAATTCCCCCAAAACTAATCAACTAATTGAATACAATTTTAATTAAAATTTCAAGGGAATTTTTTGGAGGAAACTTACTTAGTGATGTGAAATGTTTACAAAAGAATAAAGATTTAACACATTATAAAGAGTAATGAACAGGAGAAATACTCTACCTGAGGTCATTAATTAATTACAGTCATTAATTACTGCTTCAGTAATTAAAACAGCATGATATTGCTTTAGGAATTGACAGATAGATGAAGGAGAATGTTTTTTGCCTTGAAACCAGTTCATGCATATATGTGAGCTTACAAAGGTAGCACTGCAAGTAAGTGGGGGAAAATAGAAAGATTAGTTAGTAAATGCCTTTGGGACATTCGCCTATCCACATGGCAAAAATTAACAAAATTAGATTCATATCTCATACTGTGGACAAAACAGTTGTATATTTTAAATATTTACATTGAATAATTTAATACTTTGGCATATGGCTGCACACCCACCTACTTTATAAGTATATGTTTAAAAAACGTAATGGAGCAAAAAATCATAAACTGGCTCTAACAATCCTCCCCTGACTTCTTCATCCCCTTACCCCAAAAACTCTTCTACCAAAGAACAAAAGAACTGGACATTTGCTTCTCTAGGGAGGCAAATATCCGTGTTACAGGAATCTGTTAACTGACCAATATTATTGTTAGCAAGAGTGGAGCATTTCAGTTTCAATAATTTAGTCATTTAAGCTTTCAACATGGCTTGTAGAAAAATTGACTTGACCTTTGTCCAAGGGCTGCTGAGTCAGACCTGTTAATGACTTTACACTTATTGCATTTCCAAATGCAGTTCCATGACCGTGCAATGACTTCACCATTTCAGTGAGTAGAAGCAATAGCTGGAGATTATTTCACAGATAACTGAGATTTTCAAGTAGGTACATATTGAGCGTTCAGAGCAGGCCTTAAGGCAACAGTGAAAAAAAACCTCTCTGCAATCTGCATAGCCCTTAGTAGGATTCTTTCCTAATTGGTCCCTGGTGGCGTTTTGAACACGTGGCCACTAATCTTTGACACTCCTCCACTTGAATCTGGGTGGGCACTGTGTGACTTGAGACTTCTGAGGCTGGGTCATAAAAGGCCATGCAGATCCTGCCTTGTTCAAGGAGATGCTCATTCTTGCTGCACTGGAGTATCTGTAAGAAGTCAGACCGCTGTGAGGCCCCGGGTCTGTAGGGTCACCTACAACTTAGGAGAGGCTATCTATATTTAGGCTCTTCAGTGACAGTCTCAGCTGAGCCCAGCCCAGGCACCAGACAAGGAGAAGAGAGCAGTTGTGTGCAGTCAGCATCAACACTCATAGCCATGTGTTTACATGGTCATATATTTTTGTCACAGATATATTTTGAGACATTGGTTTACATGGTCATAGATTTTTGTCCCATGTACAAAAGTGAAATATTTCAACTTCAATTGTTAAAATTAAAACACACACAAAATGCACACACACACAATGCCATCATGTGCTTAATTTTGTATTTGCATTTGAGCATAATTACTCTCAGAAAGGGCCCCCAAAATTATATACATTATAGCCCTCCAAAACCGACAAAGCTTTGTGTACCAGAGATCTCAAACATTCTCCGCAGGGCTGAGAACAATTCATACATGTTGTCAAAGATTAGAGAAGTTAAATGCTAGAGAGCAGGAAGCCCAGCTTCCTTCATTGCACAGTGAAGAAATTGGTTCTCTGATCTTCCCAAGATCATAAATCTACTTAAACTTCATTCATTCATTCAACATGCATGCACTGAGCAGCAGCTATAAACCAAGTCTGCACTAGGAGTCCCGTTTGAACTCCAGTGAGGCCTCTCACTGGCTGGCTCCTGTGCAGGTTCTGGATTTAAGGGTGTGGGTGGACGGGGCGGAAGTCATTCAGCTAATGAGAATAAAAGGGACAGCTGAAGCCCTCAGGGCAGACATTCTCGGGTTGAGGATCTGGAAGGTAATTAAGCCTTTCATGGAGAAACCTTTAACATCCACTAGCCTCACTCTTGAACCTGATCAGAGGCACGTCTGGAGGGCCAGGTGATCTATACACTATTGAGGTGCTAATTCACTTCACTCATTTATTTCTCAGAAAGTTTCTTTCCGATAGAACAGTCAACAAAGGAAAAAGGAGATAAATAGTGGCGTCTTGAATGTGGAGAAATGAATTTAGACAGTAAATTTGGATGCCATTAAATAGAGAAGACAAAATGAGAAAAATCAAAATTAAAACATTTGGCTATAGCCACACCCCTCACTTTAAAATATGTATTCTTTTCCAAATTAATAGTTATTAGGAAAATCACAGACACCTGTTAAGCAGCCATCGCCCAGCCCTCACCTACCCCCACCTCCTTCTCTGGGGGAGTCGGGAACACACACTAAGCTGCCATCCTCTGACCTTCCGCTAACCCACCTCCTCTTCTATGGTGTGCAGTTCCACAAGCTGGGGAAGATGTTAAGTCTAATGAAAAAGCCCTGCCAGACCTTAAAGCCCTGAGCCAGGAACAATCAGCCCTGTGCTTATCAGAACAGGAATTCTCAGCGGCAAGGCCCCCTCCCCCGAGGTGGATAAAAACACTCCCATCTGGTGTAGATTGGTCTCTCTTCTCCGGTGCCAAGTGGGGCTTGTGGAGCTGCCGTCTTTCGACCCCAGCTGGTCACCCTGTGAGACTGGCCGTGTTGGGACTTCTTCCTCTGCTCTTTTGGACTTTCTGTGCTGTGTAAGTGACAAGAAGATTATTTGCTCTAGTAGACTCTTTATTCTGTGCAAGTAATAAAGGGAACATTTGCTGAAAGTTTTTGTTGTGCCCTGAACCTGTGTCCTCATGTCGCACCATTGCAGCACCTGGCTCCACAGGATTACTTGGATGTGTTTAAATACCGATGCACATATTGAAGTTCTCGGCCAAGCGTGGGCTATCCCGGTCTTCTGTTTTACCCTCTGCATCAGCTCTGAACTACAAAGCTGATCAGGAATGAAAAGCTAATGTCGATATGACTAACAAAATAAGAATGCAAATTTTCACTTTGCTTACACTGTATTTTAATCATAATTACTTTCAAAATTTTCTTATTTGTTGAAAATGAGTGTCATACTTGTTCATCAAGACCAGCTTTGGACATGTTACTTAAGTACTCTATGTCTCTAGTTCTCAAATAATTTCTCACGCTAACTTTCAAGAATGTTTAAAACCGAAATATTCATCTAAGTGCATCTTGGGAGAGAGTAAGGGCCAAGGCATAAGCATTTAGGTTCTTGATCAGTTATTGGTTTATCTCTCAATGAAGATTTCACAAAATGGAATTTGTGAATCTATTTCACAAAATAGATTTTAAAGGTAAAGGGAATGAGTATATTGCTCATTTTTAATAATTCCTTTTGGAGGACATTTTATCCCTACAAACTAATATATACTTATTATAAAACATCCTCCCAATACAAAAATGAATAGGGTAAAAGATTAAAAGCCCCTTCCCTATTCCACAAATACCACATTCCTCATCAGAGGAAACCATTGTTAATGATTGCATATATTTCTAGATATTTTCTAAGAAATTATATACACACATATCTATACACATATCTTTAAATATGTTTTAAAGTAAACTTTTAATTCATGCATAAAATTCATAGACAAAAATACACTTATCATAATTTTGCAATCAATGGCTCCTCACAAAGTGAACACACCAGTATAACCACCACCCAGACAAAGAAATAGGATACCATAGCACCCCAGAGGCCGCTCGTTTATGTAATTTTTGTACATAAATGATTTCATAGGATATCCATTTTTCTGCCACATACTTTTAAATTAATATTTTTGCATCAAGAGCATATACATTTGTTATACAATTGTACGATATTCCTTAGCATAAATTTACCATAAGTTTTTTAGCATTCCCCAATGAATAGACATCTAGTTTAGTAAAATGATCTATCCAAGATAAAATTTTAAGCTCAGGATGAGTTGAAACTATTCTTTTCAATCTTTATTTTACCAAAAGACATTGCTAATTAATAATTTTTTAAATGTAGGATTGCAAAGATCTATAGATGGAAGAAGTCTTCCAGGACCCATGCAAAGCATCCCCCAAATCGTATTTGTAAATATTGTTTAATGACAGGGACAGCAGATTGGGGTAGGTGTGACCGGCCAGGACATGGATGAGAATAGCTAGTGCTGCAGTTTGAGTCCCAAAGCCAGCTCTCAATGGGAAAAAAAGACTGATTTGTAGCATTTGCCAATTTCTTTGACAATGACTTGAAACCATGACTGATTTTCAAGTGACCAACTTGACTTTACTGAACACGGAGTTGGGAAAAGATGCAGATAATCAGCCTTTAGAGCTGCTGCAACTTGGCTCCACTGTCTAGGATCTTGAGGTAAGATAGAAAATAGTACCTACTACCTGCATGAAAAGGACTCAAAGGAACCACAAATGGGGGCTAATTAAAAAACACACACACGCAAACACACGCAAGCTGAGTGGAACTCCAAAACCATAGCCAAAGGTGAAAAGAGATGAAGAAACATCTTGGCTATTGCCTTGTACAGGGTTGGAGTGTCCAAGGAGGTCCTTTTTATACTAATCAGCTACAAACTACACAGTACATGAGTGGTCGAGCTGTCCGATCAACTGGTTAATTTTAACATTGGATTAAAATAATAATTACAGGTTTCAGAGACAATGGGTTGAGCAGAATTTCCCTTCTTGTGTTTAAAAATTAACAATGTTGAAATAAAGAAGAATATTTCTAGATATTTCCATGCTTTCTTTATATACTGAATTAAATAACCATAAGTCTTAAGAAGACTCTACAAGTGTCAAAATTATAGATGAGCTTAATCCAACATTGTAGTAAGTATGGTTTCAAATTATTTTTATTCTGAAGTAATAAAGTCAGTGGGAGAAAGCAACAACCCACAAAGAAATGAACAGAAATTGTGACAGAGGAATTAGAGCACCTCTAAACTAACTGCATTTAATCAATACAAATTTATTTCGTGCATACCATATCTGTACTGTTCTTTGTGTTCAGGGAAACTGTGGCGAACAATGAAGAAAGATAGTTAATAGAAGAGAACTTTGAAGAATAAAGTAAGGTTGAGAAGGGAAGGATGCTCATTTATCACCTTAACATCCAAAAGTTACTGCTAGAGAGAGTGAAGGAGGGTGTGATGGTGAGTGAAGAGATTTGAAACCTTTCTAAGCAAGACATAAAATCCAGAAGCCTTAAAAGAAATATAGATGAATTTTATCACACAAAAATATAAAATTTCTAAATTTCAAAAAAAATACTATTAATTAAATATAAATAAACAAAGAAACCAGATCTCTCGCTCTGCAAGGGTCAGTCTCTTACTGATGCTTCTCATGAGCTGTATTAGCTTCATATCTCTGCCATAACAAATTACCAGAGATTTGGAGACTGAAAACAAGGCAAATTTATTATTTCACAGTTCTGTAGATCAGAAGTCTGGGTTGGCTTGTCCAGGTTGGTTTCTCTCCTGCAACTTTTGCAAAGCTGAAATGAAGGTGTTGGACAGCTGGGCTCTTATGGAGATGCTCTGGGAATAATCCTGCTCCCATCTCATTCAGGATGTTGGCATGATCCAGTTTCTTGCTGTTGAAGACTCTTGTTTTCTTGCTGGATATCATCTAGCGGCTGCCCTTGGTTCCTAGAGGCCTCTCTGCATTCCTTGCCCATGGGTCCTGTCTTAGTTTGCCAGGTCTGCTATGACAAACGCCATACAATGGGTCAGCTTAAACAATGATTTATTGTCTCATGCTCTTAGAATTTAGAATTCCAAAATCGAAGTCTTGACAGGCCATGCTTACTCCTGGAGTCTGTCGGGTTCTGTTGCCGACTTGCTGCATCCTTGCTGTTCCTTGGCTTGCATCCCTGCCTCCGTCACATGGCTTCTCCCTCGGCTTCTACTTCTGCTCAGTCGTCTGTGTCTCTGCCTAGAATTCCTCTCCTTTTCAGGACCTCAGCCGAATGGGCTAAGGCCCAGCCTGATTTAATTTGGCCTCATCTAAACAGGATTTTTGAAGACCCTAAATGAGTCCACACCTTAATTAATCACATCTTCAAAGATACTATTTACAAATAGGTTCACACCCACTAGGACGTGGATTAAGAACTGAACATGTCTACTGTGGGAGACATGATTCAATCTCCAACAGGTTCCTACATCTCAGAGCCAGCAAAGGTACATGAAATCTTTCTTACGCTTGGAATCTCTCTGACTTACCCTTTTGCTGCATCTTTCTTCGGCCTGAAGTCAGAGAAATTTCTAGGCTATGAAGGGATCATGTGATTAGATTGGGCCTACCTGGATAATCCAGGGTACTCTCCCTATTTAAGGTCTGAAACCTTAATTATATTTGCAATATTCCTTTTGCCATATAATGTAACATCTGCACAGGTT
>JAQZBX010040156.1:0-22768 GCA_029593785.1 Cabassous unicinctus | reverse complement strand
TTACCTTTCAAACTTGAAGTAACATCTGCATTCACAGAGAGATATATAAATCCTGTGTCTTGCAGTTGATTGTAAGTGAAAAGATATGACTACCTGTCAATGAACCAATTTTCTCTGTTGGTTTTCTAAACCAAAGAAACTGACTGCTTTCCCCAACGTTAGAGGAAAGCAGTATTTTGAATTTGATTGTAAGAGAAAACACGTGCATAGGAGCAAATGAAACAAGAATCTTATTATATTTCCAAAGTGAAGAAACTGCTGCATTAGCATAATAAAAGCACTGTCATTGGTTGTTTGTGAAAACAAGTGCATAGCTGTCAATGTAATGAGTGTCTTGCTTAGTTTTGAAAACTGAAGAAACCAGTGCTTTGGCATTGCATTAGGTAAAAGCAGTGTATTTATATTGATAGTGTGTGAAAGCAAGTGATTAGCAGACAAATAAACAAATATCTTACTTACCTTTCAAACTTTAACTCCTACATTCACACCATGTTAGGTAATACCAGTGTTTTGAAGATGACTGTAAGTAAAGATACATGCATAGCAGCAAATAAAAGAAAAATCTTATTAAATGTGTAAAATTAAGAAATCATGCATTGGCGTGCCAATGGCATTGGCGTACCATTAGGCAAAAGCAGTGTGTTGTCATTTTGAGTGGAAGCAATTGGAAAGTGGCAAAATAAACAAGTATCTTTCTTAAATTTCAAACTTGAATTAGCTTCTGCATTCACAGAGAGTTATGTGAAACCAGTGTCTTGATGTTGATTGTAAGTGAATACACATACAAAGCAGTCATTGAAACAAGTTTCTTTATTGGCTTTATAAACCGAATAATTCATCACATTCACACAGTAAAAGGGAAACCAATGTTTTGAAGTGATTGTATGTGAAAACACATACATAACAGGAAAAGAAACAAGAATCTTACTCCGATTTCAAAAGTGAAGAAACTGAAGCATTGGCATAGTAAAAGCACTGATGTGACACTGATTGTAATTGAAAACAAGCGCATAGTTGCCATTATAATGAGTATCTTGCTTAGTTTTGAAAACTGAAGGAAAAAAGTGCTTTGGCATATAATTAGGTAAAATCAGTGTTTTTACATTGATAGTGAGTTAAAGCAAACATGAAGGAACAAAACAAGTATCTAACCTACCTTTCAAAGTTGAATTAACTCATACATTTGAAGCGTGTTAGGTAACACAAGAGTTTTGAAGATGGTTGTAAGTGAAAACACATGCATAGCAGGGAATAAATCACAAAACTTACTTAGATTTGTTAAGTGAAGAAACCACTGTGTAGGGTTAGCATTAGGTAAAAGCAGTGTGTTGACATTTTGAGAGAAATCTAGTGCATAGGATAAAAACAAAAAATTATCTTACTAAACTTTCAAACTTGAGGTAACTTCTGCATTCACAGAGATTTATGTCAACCAGTGTCTTGAAGTTGTTTGTAAGTGAATATATATGAAAAGGAGCCAATGAAACAAGTTTCTTTATTGGTTTTCTAAACAGAATTACTAACTGAATTCACCCATGTAAGGGAAAAGCAGCATTTTGAATATGATTGTAAGTGAAAACACATGCATAGCAGCAAATAAAACACAATTCTTATTTAGTTTTGTAAAGTGAAGTATCCACTGCATTGGCTTAGCATTAGGTAATAGCCGTGAGTTGACATATGAGTGAAAGCAAGTGCATAGCATCCAATCAAACAAGAATGGTACTTACCTTTCAAACTTGAAGTAACAACTGCATTCACAGATACTTAGGTGCAACCAGTGTATTGAAGTTGATTGTAAGCAAATACACATGCAAAGCTACCAATGAAACAAGTTTATTTTTGGTTTTCTAAACCAAAGAACTCACTGCATTCAGCTAGTGTTAGGAAAAAGCAGTGTTTTCAAGTTGATTGTAAGTGAAAACACGTGCATAGCAGTAAAAGAAAAAAGAATATTACTTAAATTTCAAAGGGGAAGAAACTGTAACTTTGGCCTAGTAAAACAAGTGTTTTGACATTCTTTGTAATTGAAAACAAGGGCATAGCTGCCAATGCAATGAGAATATTGCTTAGTTTTGAAAACTGAAGAAACCAGTGCTTTGGCATAGCATTTGGGTAAAGCAGAGTTTTACATTGATAATGAGTGAAAGTAAGCACATAGCAGCCAAACAAACAATATCTTTCTTAACTTTCAAAGCTGCATTAACTCCTGCATTCACAGCATGTTAGGTAAAACCAGTGTTTGAAGATGATTTTAATTGTAAAGTCAGGCATAGCAGCCAGTAAAACAGAAATCTTATTTAGGTTTGTAAAGTGAAGATACCACTGCATTTGCTTAGCATTAGACAAACGTCGTGTCTTGACATGTGAGTGAAAGCAAGTTCATAGCAGACAAACAATCAAGAATCTTACTTACCTTTCAATCTTGAAGGAACTACTGCATTCACAGATAGTTAGGTGAATCCAGTGTCTTGAAGTTGATTGTTAGTGAATACACATGCAAAGAAGCCCATGACATAAGTTTCTGTTTTGGTTTTCTAAACCAAAGAACTCACTGCATTCAGCCAGTGTAAAGGAAAACCTGTGTTTTCAAGTTGACTGTAAGTGAAAATAAGAGCATAGCAGTGTATGAAACGAGAATCTTATTTAGATTTCAAAAGTGAAGAAACTGTAGATTTCGCAGAGTAAAACACGTTTTGACATTCCGTGTAAATGAAAACAAGGGCAAAGCTGACAATGTAATGAGCATATTCCTTCGGTTTGAAAACTGCAGAAACCAGGGCTTTGGCATAGGATTAGGATAAAGCAGTGTTTTTATATTGATAATGAGTGAATGGAAGTGCATAGCAGCCAAACAAAAATGTTTCTTACTTAACATTCCAAGTTGATTTAGCTCCTACCTTCACAAGGTGTTAGGTAAAACCAGTGTTTTAAAGATGATTTTAAGTGAAAACATATGCATAGCACCCAGTAAAACACAAATCTTATTTACGTTTGTAAAGTGAAGGAATCACTGCATTGGATTAGCATTAGGTAATAGCTGTGTGTTTACATGTGAGTGAAAAACAAGTGCATAGCAGCTAAAAAAAACAAGAATCATACTTACCTTTCCAACGTGAAGTATCTACTGCATTGTGTTACCATGTGTAAGTGAATACACATGCAAAGCAGCCAATGAAACAAGTTTCTTTTTTGGTTTTCTAGACCAAAGAACTCACTGAATTCAGCCAGCATTAAAGAAACACAGTGTTTTCAAGTTATTTGTAAATGAAAACACGTCCATAGCAGTGTAAGAAACAAGGATCTTAGATTTCAAAGTTGAAGACACTGCAGTTTTGGCATAGCAAAACCAGTGTTTTGAAATTCTTTATAAGTGAAAACAAGGACATAGCTGCCAATGAAATGAGTATACTGCTTAGTTTTGAAAACTGAAGAAACCAGTGCTTTGGGATAGCATTAGGGTAAAGCAGGGCTTTTACATTGAAAATGAGTGGAAGCCAGCATACAGCAGCCAAACAAACAAGTATCTTATTGATCTTTCAAAGCTGAATTAACTCCTGCACTCACAGCGTGTTAGGTAAAACCAGTGTATTGAAGATGATTTTAGGGGAAAACTCAGGCATAGCAGCCAGTAAAACACAAATACTATTTAGGTTTGTAAAGTGAAGGAACCACTGCAGCGGCTTAGCATTAGGTAATAGCCGTGTGTTGACATGTGAGAGAAAGCAAGTGCATAGCAGCTAAACAAAGAAGAATCTTACTTACCTTTCAAACTTGAAGTAACTTCTGCATTCACAGAGAGTTAAGTGAAAGCAGTGTCTGAAGAAGATTGTAAGGAAATACACATGCAAAACCGCCAATGAAACATGTTTCTTTTGGGTTTTCTAAAACACAGAAATAACTGAATTCAGCCTGTGTTAGGGAAAAGCAGAGTTTTCAAGTTGATTGTAAGTGAAACCACGTGAGTAGTTGTGTAAGAAATGAAAATATTTCTTAGATTTCAAAAGTGAAGAAACTGTAGCTTTGGTATTGTATAAGCAGTGCTTTGACATTCATTGTAAATTAAAACAAGGGAAAAGCCGCCAACATAATGAGAATATTCCTTAGTTTTGAAAACTGAGGAAACAAGTGCTATGGCATAACATTATGGTAAAGCAGTGTTTTACATTGATAATGAGGGAAAGCAAGCACATAGCAGCCAAACAAACAAGTATTTACATAACTTTCAAAGTAGAATTAACTCCTGCATACACAGTGTGTTAGGTAAAACTGGTGTTTTGAAGATGATTTTAAATGAAAACACATGCATTTCAGCCAGTAAAACACAAATCATACTTAGGTTTGTAAAATGAAGGAACCACTTCATTGGCTTAACATTAGGTAATAGCTGCGTTTTGACATGTGAGTTAAAGCAAGAACATAGCAACCAAACAAACAAGAACCATACTTACTTTTCAAACTTGAAGTAATCACTGCATTCACAGAGAGTTATGTGAAAACAATGTCTTCAAGTTGATTATAATTGAATACACTTGCATAGCATCCAATGACACAAGTTTGTGTTTTGTTTTTTTAAAAACCAAGGAACTAACTGATTTCAGCCAGTGTTAGGGTAAAGCAGTGGTTTCAAGTTGATTGTATGTGACAAGCCAAGCATAGCTGTGAAAGAAACAAGAATCTTACTTAGATTTCATAAGTGAGGAAACTGCAGCTTTGGCCAGTAAAAGCAGTGTTTTGACCTTCGTTGTATGTGGAAAAAAGGGCAAAGCTGCCAATGTAATGAGTATATTGCTTAGTTTTGAAATCAGAAGAAACCAGTGCTTTGGCATAGCATTAGGGAAAGCAGTGTTTTTACATTGATAATGAGTGAAAGCAAGCGCACAAGTGCCAAAAAATCTAGTAACTTACTTTATTTTCAAAATTGATTTAAATCCTGCATTCACAGTGTGTTAGATAAAACCAGTGTTTGAAGATGATTTTATGTGAAAACACATGAATAACGGCCAGAAAAACACAAATCTTATTAAGGTTTGCAATGGGAAGAAACCACAGCATTGGCTTGGCATTATGTAAAACCTGTATGTTGACATGTGAATGAAAGCAAGTGCATAGCAGCCAACCAAAAAGGAATCTTACTTACATTTCAAATTTGAATTATCTATTGCATTCACAGAGAGTTAAGTGAAACCAATGTCTTGAAGTTAACTGTATTTCATACACATGCAAAGCAGCCAATGAAACAAGTTTCTTTTTTGGTGGTTTAAATCAAAGAACTCACTGCATTCAGACAGTGTTAGGGAATAGGAGTGGTTTCAAGTTGATTGTAAGTGAAAACCCGTGCAAAGTAGTGTAAGAAACAAGAATCTTAGATTTCATAAGTGAAGAAACTTCAGCATTGGCATAGTAAAAGCAGTGTTTGACATTCGTTGTAAGTGAAAACAAGGGCAAAGTTGCCAATATAATGAGTGTATTCCATAGTTTTGAAAACTGAAAAATCCTGTACTTGGCATAGCATTATGGAAAAGCAGTGTTTTTACATTGATAATGAGTGAAAGCAAGCGCATTGCAGCCAAACAAACAAGTGTCTTACTGCACTTTCAAAGTTGAAATAACTCCTGCAGTCACAGCGTGATAGGCAAAACCAGTGTTTTGAAGATGATTTTAAATGAAAACTCATGGATAGCAGCCAGTAAAACACAAATCTTATTTACATTTGTAAAGAGAAGAAACCACTGCATTGGCTTGTCATTAGGTAATAGCCGTGTGTTGACATGTGATTGAAAACAAGTTCTTAGCAGCCAAACATCAAGAATCTTACTTATATTTCAAACTTGACATAACTACTACATTCTCAGAGAGTTCGGTGAAACAAGTGTCTTGAAGTTGATTGTAAGTGAATACCCATGCAATGCACCCAATGATACAAGTTTCTTTTTTGGTTTTCTATACCAAAGAACTCACTGAATTCAGCCAGCGTTAAGGAAAAGCAGTGTTTTCAAGTTACGTGCATAGCAGTGTAAGAAACAAGGATCTTAGATTTCAAAGTTGAAGACACTGCAGTTTTGGCATAGCAAACCCAGTGTTTTGAAATTCTTTATAAGTGAAAACAAGGACATAGCTGCCAATGTAATGAGTATAATGCTTAGTTTTGAAAACAGAATAAACCAGTGCTTTGGCATATCATTAGGGTAAAGCAGGGCTTTTACATTGATAATGAGTGGAAGCCAACATATAGCAGCCAAACAAACAAGTATCTTTTTGAACTTTCAAAGCTGAATTAATCCTGCACTCACAGCAACTTAGATAAAACCAGTGTATTGAAGATGAGTTTAGGGGAAAACTCAGGCATAGCAGCCAGTAAAACACAAATTCTATTTAGGTTTAAAATGAAGGAACCACTACATTGGCTTGGCATTGGTAATAGCCATGTTTTGACATATGAGTTAAAGCAAGTGCATAGCAGCGAAACAAAAAAGAAACATACTTACCTTTCAAACTTGTAGTAACTACTGCATTCACAGAGAGTTAGGTGAAACCAGTGGTTTCAAGATGATTGTAAGTGAATACACATGCAATGCAGCCAATGATGCAAGTTTCTTTTTTGTTTTTTTAAACTAAAGAACTAACTGAATTCAGCCAGTGTTAGGGAAAGCAGTGGTTTCAAGTTGATTATAAGTAAAAACACATACACAGCAGTGTAAGAAACAAGAATCTGACTTAGATTTAATAAGTGAAGAAACTGCAGCTTTGGCATAGTAAAAGCCTTGTTTTGACATTCATTGTAAATGTAAACAAGGGCATAGCTGCCAATGTAATGAGTATATTGATTTGTTTTGAAATCTGAAGAAACCAGTGCTTTGGCATAGCATTAGGGAAAAGCAGTGTTTTTACTTTGATAATGAGTGAAAGCAAGGGCATAGCAGCCAAAGTAACAAGTATCTTACTTAACTTTCAAAGTTGAGTCAACTCCTGTATTCACAGCGTGTTAGGTGAAACCAGTGTTTTCAATATGATTTTAAGTTAAAAAAACATGCATAGCAGCAAATAAAACACAAATCTTATTTTGGTTTGTAATGGGAAGAAACCACTGCATTGGCACAGCATTAGGTTAAAGCCATGTGCTCACATAGGAGTGAAAGCAATTGCATGCAACCAAAAACACAAGAATCTTACTTACCTTTCAATCTTGAAGTACCTATTGCATTCACAGAGGGTTAAGTGAAATCAGTCTCTTGAAGTTGACTGTAAGTGAATACACATGCAAAGCAGCCAATGAAACAAGTTCGTTTTTTCGTTGTCTAAACCAAAGAACCCACTGCATTCAGACAGTGTTAGGTAAAGAAGTGTTTTCATGTTGTTTGTGAGTGAAAATACGTGCATAGCCCTGTAAGGAAAAAAGAATATTTCTTAGATACGAAAAGTGAAGAAACTGTGGCTTTGTCATATTAAAAGCAGTGTTTGACATTCATTGTAAGTGGAAACAAGTGCAAAGTTGCCAATGTATCAGTATCTTGCTTAGTTTTGAAAAATGAAGAAACCAGGGCTTTGGCATAGCATTAGGGTAAAGCAGTGTTTTTACATTGATAATGAGTGAAAGCAAGCACATGTCAGCCAAACATACAAGTATCTTACTTAACTTTCATAGTTGTATTAACTCCAGAATTCACAGTGTGTTAGGTAAAACCAGTGTTTACAAGATGATTTTAAGTGAAAATACATGCATAGCAGCCAGTAAAACACAAATCTTATTTAGGTTTGCAAAGTGAAGAAACCACTGCTTTGGTTTAGCATTAGGTAAAAGCCGTGTGTTCACATGTGAGTGAGAGCAAGGGTATAGAACCCAAACAAACAAGAATCTTATGTACCTTTCAAATTTGAAATAATTACTGCATTCACAGAGAATTAGGTTAAACCAGTGTCTTGAAGGTGATTGCAAGTGAATATACATGCAAAGCAGCCAATGAAACAAGTTTATTTTTTTATTTTCTAAACCAAAGAATTCACTGCATTCAGCCAGCATTAGGGAAAAGCAGTGTTATCAAGTGGATTGTAAGTGAAAACACGGGCATAGCAGTGTAAGAAACAAGAATCTTACTTAGATTTCAGAGCAGAAGAAACTGCAGCTTTGGCATATTAAAAGCAGTGTTTTGAAATTTGTTGCAAGTGAAAACAAGAGCATAGCTGCCAATATAATGAGTATTTTGCTTAGTTTTGAAAACTGAAGAAACCAGGGCTTTGGCATAGCATTAGGGTAAAGCAGTGTTTTTACATTGATAATGAGTGAAAACAAGTGCATAACAGTCAAACAAACAAGTATCTTACTTAACTTTCAAAGTTGAATTAACTTCTGCACTCACAGAGTGTTAGGTAAAATCAGTGTTTTCAAGATGATTTTTAGTGAAAACACATGCATAGCAGCCAGTAAAACAGAAAACTTATTTAGGTTTATAAGGTGAAGAAACCACTGCATTGGCTTACTATTAGTAAATGCCATGTGATGACATGTGACTGAAAGCAAGCGCATAGCAGCCAAACAAAAAAGAATCTTAGTCACCTTTTTAACTTGAAATAACTACTGCATTCAAAGAGAGTTCTGTGAAAGCAGTGTTTTTATTTGAGTGTAAGTGAATACACATGGAAAGCAGCCAGTGAAACAAGTTTCTTTTTCATTTTCTAAACCAAAGAATGGACTGCATTCAGCCAGATTTAGGGAAAAATTGATTTTAAGATGATTTTAAGTGAAAATACCTGCATAGCAATGTAAGGAACAGGAATCTTACTTAGATTTCAAAGGGGAAGAAACTGTAGCTTTGGCATAATAAAAATAGCGTTTTGACCTACTTTGTGAGTAAAAACAAGGGCAAAGTTGCCAATGTAATGAGTATATTGTGTAGTTTTGAAAACCAAAGAAACCAGTGCTTTTGCCTATCATTAGGGTAAAGCAGTGTTTTTACATTGATAATGAGTGAAAACATGCACGTTGCAGGCAAACAAACAAGTATCTTACTTAACTTTCAAAGTTGAATTACTTCTTTCATTCACAGAGAATAAGGTAAAACTAGTGTTTGCAAGATGATTTTTAGTGAAAACACATGAATAACAGCAAATAAGACACAAATCTTATTTAGGTTTTTAACGTTAAGAAACCACTGCTTTGGCTTAACGTTAGGTAAAAGCCACGTGGTGACATAAGAGTGACAGCAAGTGCATAGCACCCAAGCAAACAAGAATCTTCCTTACTTTTCAAATTAGTAGTAACTACTGCATTCGCAGAGTTAGGTGAAACCAGTGTCTAGAATTTGATTGTAAGTGAATACACATGTAATGCAGCCAATGAAACACATTTCTTTTTTGGTTTACTAAAACAAAGAATTCACTGCATCAGACAGCTTTAGGGAAAAGCACTGTTTTCAAGTTGATTGTAAGTGAAAACACATGCCTAGCAGTGTAAGAAACAAGAATCTTACTTAGATTTCAAAGTGGAAGAAACAGTAGCTTTGGCATATCAAAAGCCATGTTTTGACATTCTTTTTAGGTGAAAACAAGGGCATAGCTGCCAATGTAATGAGTATATTGCATAGTTTTGAAAACTGAAGGCCTCAGGGCTTTTTCATAGCATTAGGGTAAAGCAGTGTTTTTAAGTTGATAATGAGTGAAAGCCACCACATTGCAGCAAAACAAACAGTATCTTATTTAACTTTTAAAGTCGAGTTAACTCCTGCATTCACAGTGTGTTAGGTAAAACCAGTGTTTTCAAGATGATTTTTAGTGAAAACACATGCATAGCAGCAAATAAACCACAAATCTTATTTCGGTTTGTAAAGTGACCAAACCACTGCATTGGCCTGGCATTAGGCAAAATCTGTGTGTTGATATGTGAATGGAAGCAGTGCATAGCAGTCAAACAAACAAGAATCTCACTTACCTTTCAAACTTGAAGTAAATACTGTATTCACAGAGAGTTAAGTGAAACCAGTGTCAGGAAGTTGATTGTAAGTGAATACACATGCAAGGAAGCCAAAGAAACAAGTATCTTTTTTGGTTTTCTAAACCAAAGAATTCACTGAATTCAGCCAGCATTAGGGAAAAGCAGTGTTTTCAAGTTGCTTGTAAGTGAAATCAAGCGCCTAGCAGTGTAAGTAACACTCATCTTACTTAGATTTCTAAGAGGAAGAAAATGCAGCTTGGCATAGTAAAATCAGTGGTTTCACATTTATTGTAACTGAAAACAAAGGCATAGCTGCCAAAGTTATGAGTATTGCTTAGTTTTGAAAACGGAGAAAACTAGGGCTTTGGCATAGGATTAGGTTAAAGGAGACTTTTTATATTGATAGTGAGTGAAAGCAAGCGCCTAGCAGCCAAACAAATCCTAACCGTAACCATAAACCTTACCTTAAGCCAAAAGCTACCCCTAAACCCTAAACCTAATCCTGACCCTAACCATAACCCAATCCATAACTAACCCTAAATCTAAACCTAAACCTAAGCATACACCGAATCTTAAACCAATGCCTAACCAGAACCCTAACCCTAACCTAACCCTAACCCTAACCATAACCCTAACAATGTGTTCACATGTGAGAGAAAGCAAGGGCATAGCAGCTAAACAAACTGCAACCCTAATCCTAAACTTAAACCCTAACCTTAACCTTAAACCTAACCCTAACATAACCCTATCCCTAAAACTAAACCTAACCCTAACACTAACCCTAAGCCTAACCCAAATTTAACACTAACACTAACGTAACCTAAACTCTAACCTTATCCCTAACACTAACCCTAACACTAAACCCTACCCCTACCCTAAACCAAACCCTAAACCTAACACTAACTCTAACCCTAAACCTAACACTAAACCTAACTTTAACCCTAATCCTAACCTAAAACTAACCATAAGCCTAACCCTAAACCTAACACTAAACCTAAAACTAAAACCTAATCCTACCCTAAACCTAACCCTAACATTAAACCTAACACCAAACCTAAACCTAAACCTTAAATCTAATGGTATTGTAAACCTAATCCTAAACTTAACCGATACTTTTAACTTAACCTAAACCTAACAATAACCCTAACACTAAACTTAACCCAAAATCTAACCCTAACCATAACCCTAACCCTAAACTGATCCCTACTCCAAACATAACCCTAAACCCTTAACCTAACCTAACCCTAACCCTAACCATAACACTAAAACTAACTCAAACAGTTACCCTTAAACCTAACCTAACCTTAAACTAAACCCTTATTTTAAGCCTAACACTAACTCTAACTCTAAACCCAAACCCTAAACCTAAACCTAACCTTAACCCTAATCCTAAAACTAAACCCTAATCCAAACCCTTAGCTTAATCCTATCCCTAAACCTTAACCCTAACCTTACCATAACCCTAACCCTATCATTAAACCTAAGCTGAAACCTAACCCTAAAACATAACCCAACCAAAGCCTAACCCTAACACTAACCCTAACCCAAATGTTAACCTTTACCCTAAACCCTAACTCTAACCTAAATCTAACCCCAACCATAAACCTAATGCAAACCCCAACCCTAACTTAAAACTAACACTAACATAACCCAAAACCTACCCCTAAACTTAAACCTAAGCCTAAATCCTAACCCTACCCTAACGCAAAACCTAACCTTAACCCTAACCCTAAGCGTGTGTTCACATGTGAGTAAAAGCATGTGCATAGCAGCCAAACAAACCCTAACCATAACCCTAATCCCAAATCCTAACCCTAACCTTAACACTAGCCCTAACCTATCACTATCCCTAACCCTAAACCTAACACTAGCTCTAACTCTGTCTAGCCCTAACCTTAACCCAAACCCTAAACCCTAACCTTAAACTAACCCTAACCCTAAACCTAAACTTAACACTAACCATAACCCTAAAACCAAACAAACCGTAAGCCAAACGCTAACTACCATAACCCTAACACTAAACCTAATACTAACCGTAAAACTATCCCTAACCTGAACCTTAACCTTAATCTAATCTTAACCTTAATCCTAACCCTTACCCTAAACAAAACCCTAATCATTATCCTAACCACAACCCTAACCTTAACCTAACCATATTCCTTACCCTAACCCTAAACCAAAGCTTAATCTAACCCTAACCCTAACCCTAAACTAAACCTAACCCTAACCCTAACCCAATCCCTAACAGTAACCGCAAATCCTAACACAAACCATAAGTTAATGCTTACCCTAAACCTAACCCTGACCCTAATCCTAACCTTAACTTTAACCTTAACCCTAAAACAAACCCTCACCGTATCCCATACCATAATTGTAAACACCAAACCTAACCTAACCCTAACCCTAACCGTACCCCAATGCTAACCCTAACCTAAACCTAACTATAAACCCAAACCCCACCCTAACCCTAAACCTAACACTAAACATAACCTAACCCCAAACCCTAACACTATCTCTAAGCTTAACACTAACCCAAAACCAATCCCTAAGCCTAAACCCTAATACTAACCTAACCCTATATCTAAATCTAAACCTAACTCTAAGCCTAACACTAAGCCTAATCTTATCCCTAACCTAAACCCTAAACCTTAGAGCAAACCTAACCCTAGCCATAACCCTAACCCTAACCCTAACCCTAACCAAACCCTTACCATAATGCTAACATTCACCCTAACTCAAACACTAAACCCTAACCCTAACATAACCCTAACCCTAACCATAACCATAACCATAACCCTAACTCGAACTCTAACCCTAACCCTAAACTAACATTAAACTAACCTAACCCTAACTCTAACACTAAATTTAACCTTAACCCAAATCCTAACCCTAACCTTAGCCCTAACACTAACACTTAAACCTAAACATAACCTTAACCTGAACCCTAACCGAAACCCTAACCCTAGCCAAATCCTAACCCTAATGCTAACCCTAACTCTTACTTTAACATTAACCTTAAACCAAAATCCGAACCTAACCCTAACCATACCCTTAAACCTAAGACTAAACTTATCCTAAAACTAACCTAAATATAAACCTAACCCAAACCCTAATGCTAAACCCTAACCCAACCCTAAATCAAAACCTAACCCTAAACCTAAAACTAACCTTAGAACTTAACCCTAACCATAACACTAAACCTAAATGCGTTTTCAAATATGAGTGAAAGCAGGTGCATTGCAACAAATCAAACCCTAACACTAATCCTAATGCTAACACCAACCCTAACACTAACCCTAACCTGACCACAATCCTAAACCTATGCTTAACCCTAACTAACCGTGAACTCTAATCCAAACCTAAACTTAACCCTAACCATTACCTGATCCTAACCCTAACCCTAAACAAAAACTTAACACTAAACAAACCATAAACCTAAACCTGACTCTCACAATAATGCTAACCCTAACTCTAAACACTAACTCTACGCTAACCCAAACCCTAACACTAACCTTAATCTAAGCCTAACACTAAACTAACACTAACACTAACCCTAACCCTAAACCTAAACCCTAACCCAACCCTAACCCAAACCTTACATTAACAATAAGCCTAACACTAAACCTAAACCTAGCCCTAATATTAAAACCTAACCTTAACCCAACCCTAACATTACCCTAACCATAACACCAAAGCTAAGCCTAAACGTAAACCCTAAACCTAACCTAATTCAACCCTAACCTTAAACCTAACCCTAACACAAATCATAACCGTGTATTCACATGAGAGTGAAAGCAAGAGAATAGCATCCAAACCACCTAAACCCTAACCCTAACACTAACACTAACCCTAAACCTAAAATTAAACCTAAATCTAAACCTAAACCTAAACCTAACCCAAGCCCTATCCCGAAAAAACACTAACCCTAACCCTAACTCTAAACTTAACCCTAACCCTAAGCTGAAAACATACCCTAAACATAACCCTAATATAAAATTCACCCTAACATTAAACATAACCCTAAACATAACTCTAATGTAACCCTAACACTAACCTAACTCTAACTCTAAACATAATCCCTAATCCTATCCTAAGCCTAACCCTTAACGTAAACCTAAAACAAACCCTAACACTAACCCTAAACCCTAACCCTAACCCTAAACCTAACCCTAAACCTAACACTAATCTTACCCATAACTTCAATTACAAACCCTAACCTAACCCTAACCCTAATCCTAATCCTAACCCTAATGCTAAACCAAAATCCTAACCCTAACCAAACCCTAAACCTAAAGCTAACCCAACCCTAATCCTAACCCTAACCTTAACCCTAACCTTAACCTAACCCTAACCCAACCCTAAGCCTGATCCTAAACCTACCCTAACCCTAAAGCTAACCTAACACTAACCCTAACACTAAACCTAACACTAAACCCTAACCCTACCCTAATCCTAACCCTAAACCTATTCCTAACCATAACCATAACACTAACCTAAACATATTCCTAAACCTTACCTTAACCCTAACCGTAATCTTACCCTATCACTGACGATACCCCTTACCCTAACCCTTAACCTAAACCTTACCCTAATCATAACACTAAACAGTACATTTTCTTAGCATTAGGCATAAGTCATGTGTTCACATTTGAGAGATAAAAGTGCATAGCAGCCAAATAAATTCTAAACCTAACACTAATCCTAACCCTAACATTAACCTTAACTCTAAACCAAACCCTAAACCTTAAATCTACTGGTACCCTAACACTAAACATAAACCAAACACTTACAGTAACACTAAACCCGAACCCTTACCCTAACCCTCACCTAACCCTTACACTAACCCTAAACCCAACCCTAACTCAAACCCTAAGTCTAAACTTAACCCTAACTCTAAACCTTAACTTCACCCTAAGCCTAACCGTAAACTTTAACCCAAACCTAAGATTAAACCTAATCCTTACCATAACCCGAACCCAAATCCTAACCCTAACCTAAACCTCACCTTAACCCCTAACCTAACTTTAACCCTAACTGTAACTGTAACCTAATCTAACACTAACCGTAACCCTAACTCTAACCCAAAACCTAACCTTACTGTAAAATTAACCCTAACACTAACCATAACCCTAACTTAAACATGAAACTAACCTAAACCTAACACTAACCCTAACCTTAAATCCTAACCCTACACTAACCAAAACCCTAACCCTAACCCAAAATCTAACCCTAACACTAACCCTAAACCTAATCCTAAACCCTAATCCTAAGCTAACCCTAACCCTAACCATAATACTAGTCTAAAATTAACACTAAACTAAACCTAAACCTAACACTAAACTTAACCCTAAACCCTAACTCTACAATAAACCTAACCTTAACCCTAACCCTAAGACTTATCTAACCCTAAAACCCTATCCCTAACCCTAACCCAAACACAAGCCCTAACACTAATCATAAACCCTAACCCTAACCCTAACTATCCCTTACACTAACACTAACCCTAACCCTAAATCTAAGCCTCAATTAACCATAAACCTATCCCTAAATCTGAGCCTAACCCTAACCGCAAACTTTAACCCAAAACTAACCCTAAACCTAACCCTAATCTTAACCCAATCTTAAACCTAAACTTAACCCCAAACCTCACCCTCACTTTAATCGTAATCATAACCTACCCTAACCCTAACCGTAACCCTAACTCTATCCCAAACCTTAACCTAATGCTAACCCTATCCCTAACCATAACCATAACCCTAACATAACCCTAACCTAAACCTAATCCTAAACCTAACCCTAAACCAAACCCTAACCCGTATTCTAACACTAACTCTAATCCTAACCCTAACACTAACCCTATCCCATAATGCTAGCCTTAAAACTAACCTTTAACCTAAGGCAAAAACCTAACCAAAATGCTAACCCTTACTATAAACCTAAACTTAATCCTAAAACCTACCACTACACTAAACCTAACCCTAAAACAAACCATAACACAAAATCCTAACCCTAACCTAACACTAACCCAAACGCTAAACCTAACCCTAACACTAAACCTAACCCTAACCCTAAACCCTTACCCTAAACATAACCTTAACCTTACCTCTAATCCAAACTTAATCCTAACAATAACCCTAACAGTAAATTTAACACTAAACCAATCCTAAAACTAACACTAAATCTAAACCTAAATCCTAATCCTAAGCTAATCTTAACCCTTACCATAACACTAAGCGTAACCCTGGGCCTAACCCTAAACACTAAACTTAACTCTAACTGTAAACCTAAACTTTAACCCTAACACTAAACTTAACCTTAAACCTAAACCCTTACCCTAACCTAACCCTAACCTTAACCCTAATCCTAATCCTAAACCTAACCCTAAACCAAAGCCCAAACCGTAACCAAACTCTAATCCTGACCCTAAACCTTAACCCTAACCTTAACCTAACCATAACCCCTAACCCTACCCTAAACCTAACCCTAAACCTAATCCTAACCATAAACTTAAACCTAACCTAAACATATCCTTAACCCTAAAGCTAACCCCAACCATAATCTTTCCCTATGCCTAACCCTAAACCTTACCCTAAACCTAACCTAACCCTAACACTAAACTCTGCGTTTTCTAAGAATTAGGTATAAGCCGTGTGTTCTCATTGGAGAGAAAAAAATTGCGTAGCAGCCAAAAAAATTCTAACCATAACCCTAACCCTAAACTTAACGCTGAAACTGACCCTAAACACTCTCCATATACCTATCCTAACTGCACCCCTAACCCTAACCCTAAACCTAACCCTAACCCTAAACCCTAACCTTAATATAACACTAACCCAAACCCTAACCCTAAACTAACCCTAACAGTAACCTAACCCTAACCCAACCCAAAACCTAACCCTAACCCTAACTCTAACCCTAATCCATAACCCTACCCTATCCCTAACCATAACCCTAATCTTAACCCTAACGTTAACCTAACCATATCCTTAAACCTAACCCTAAACTTAACACTAACCTAAACATATTGCTAACCCTAACCCTAACCGTAACCCTTACCCTAACCCTAACCATAACCCTTACCCTAACCCTAACCCTAAACACGTCATATTTTAGCATTAGACAAAAGCTGTGTGCTCACATTTGAGATAAAGAAAGTGCATAGCAGCCATACAAATCCTAACCCTAACCCTAACCCTTATCCTAAACTTAACCCTAAACCTTAAAACTAATCCTAAACCTAACCCTAAATTTAACCCTAAACCTATAATCTATCTCTACCCTAACCCTAACCGTAACCCTACCCTAACCATAAACCAAACCCTAACCTAACCCTAACCCAAACCAAGCCTTAAATCTGAACCCCAACCCTTACCAAACCCTAAACCTAATGCTAAATCTAACTCTAACCTTAAATCTAACTTGACCATAGCCCTAACCCTAAACCTAAACCTAACCCTAATCTAACCCTAAACCCTAACACTAACCTAACCCTAATCCTAACCATAACCCTAACTCTAAACTTTACCCTAAAATAAGCCTAACACTAACACTAACCCTAAACCCTAAACCTAACACTAACACTAACACTAAACCCTTACCCTAACCCTAATCTACCCATAAAACCTAACACTAACCTAAACCTAATCCTAACCCTAACCCTAACCTTTACCCTAAAAATAAGCCTAACCCTAATACTAACCGTAAACCCTAACACTAACACTAACACTAACACTAAACCCTTACCTTAACCCTATCCCTAACCTTAATCCGAACCCTAACCTAAACCTAACCCAAACACTAACTCTATAGCTAACCCTAAACTAAACCTAACACTAATCTAACCGTAACCCTAAACTTAAACCCTAAACCTAGCCACACGTTAACCCTAACCCTCATTCAAACCCTAACCCGAACACTAAAGAGTAACCCTAATGAAATGCTAGCACTAAAGCTAACACAAACCCGAAACCTAAACCTAAACCCTACCCAACCTTAACCCAAACCTTACACTAATCCTAAGCCTAACCATAAAACTAAACTTAACCCTAATATTAAAACCTAACCGTAACCTAACCTTAACCCTAACCCTTACCCTAACCATAACACAACCCTAACCCTAAATGTAAACCCTAACCCTAACTTAATTCAAACCCTAACCCTAAACCTAACCCTAACACAAATCATAAGCGTGTATTCACATGTGAGTGAAAGCAAGAGAATAGCATCCAAACCACCTTAACCTAACCCTAACCCTAGCACTAACCCTAAACCTAAAACTTAACCTAACACTAAACCTAAACCTAACCCTAACCCTAACCCTAACCCAAGCCTTATCCCTAACAAACACTAAGCCTAAACCTAACTCTAAACCTAACCCAAACCGTAAAATATAACCCTAAACAAAACCCTAAACCTAACCCTGATATAAAATTCATCCTAACATTAAATATAACCCTAAACATAACCCAAACATAAACCTAACACTATCCTAACCCTAACTCTAAACATAATCCCTAATCCTATCCTAACCCTAACCCTTAACCTAAACCTAAGACAAACCCTAAAACTAACCCTAAACCCTAACCCTAACCCTAAACCTAACCCTAAACCTAAAACTAATCTTACCCATAACTCCAATTACAAACCCTAAATTAACCCTAACCCTAACCCTAATCCTAACCCTAACGCTAAACCAAAATCCTATCCCTAACCAAACCCTAAACCTAAAGCTAACCCAACCCTAATCCTAACCCTAACCTTAACCTTAACCTTAGCCTAACTCTAACCCAACCCTAAACCTAACCTAAACCTAACACTAACCTAACCTTAGCCCTAAAACTAACCCTAACACTAAACCCTAACCCTACCCTAATCCTAACCCTAAACCTATTCCTAACCATAACCCTAACACTAACCTAAACATATTCCTAAACCTTTCCTTAACCCTAACACTAATCTTACGCTATCACTGACCCTAACCCTTACCCTAACCCTTAACCTAACCCTTACCCTAAACATAACCCTAAACACTGCATTTTCTTAGCATTAGGCATAAGCCATGTGTTCACATTTGAGAGATAAAAGTGCATAGCAGCCAAATAAATCCTAAACCTAACACTAATCCTAACCCTAACCTTAACCCTAACACTCAACCTAACCCTAAACCTTAAATCTACTGGTACCCTAACGCTAAACATAAACCAAACAGTTACAGTAACACTAAACCCGAACCCTTACCCTAACCCTAACCTAACACTTATACTAACCTTAAACCCAACCCTAACCCAAACCCTAAGTATAAACTTAACCCTAACTCTAACCCTTAACTTGACCCTAACCCTAACCGTAAACTTTAACCCTAACCTAAGACTAAACTTAATCCTTACCCTAACCCTAACCCAAATCCTAAATATAACCTAAACCTCACACTAACCCCAAACCTAACCTTAACCCTAACCCTAACCGTAACCTAATATAACCATAACCGTAACCCTAACTCTAACCCAAACCCTAACCTTACAATAAAACTAACTCTAACCCTAACCATAACGCTAACCTAAACATAAAACTAACCTAAACATAACCCTAACACTAACCCTAACCTTAAACCCTAACCCTACACTAACCAAAACCCTAACCCTAACACAAAGTCTAACCCTAACACTAACCGTAACCCTAATCCTAAGCCCTAATCCTAACCTAACCCTAACCTTAATCTTAGTCTAACCCTAACACTAACGTAAACCTAACCCTAACACTAAACCTAACCCTGAACCCTAACCGTACAATAAAATTATCCTTAACCGTAACCCTAATCCTAATCTAACCCTTACCCTATCCCTAACCGTAACACAAACACAAGCCCTAACACTAATCCTAAACCCTAAACCTTACCCTTACCCTAATCCTAACCCTAACTATCCCTTACACTGACACTAAGTCTAACACTAAACCTAAGCCTCAACTTAACCTTAAACCTATCCCTAACTCTGAGCCTAACCCTAACCGGAAACTTTAACCCTAACCTTTCCCTAAACCTAACCCTAATCCTAACCCTAATCTTAACCCTAAATTAAACCTAAACCTAACCCCAAAGCTTACCCTCACTTTATCTGTAACCCTAACCTACCCTAACCCTAACCGTAACCCTAACTCTATCCCAAACCCTAACCTAGCGCTAACCCTAATTTAACCCTAACCACAACCCTAACATAACCTTAACCTAAACCTAAACCTAAACCTAACTGTAACTCGAAATCTAACACTAACTCTATTCCTAACCCTTGCCCCTTCCCTAACACTAACCCTATCCCATAATGCTAACCCTAAAACTAACCTTAAACCTAAGGCAAAAACCTAACCAAAACCCTAACCCTTACTGTAAACCTAAACTTAACCCTAAAACCTAACACTACACTAAACCTAACCCTAAAACAAACCCTAACACAAAATCCTAACCCTAACCTAACAATAACCCAAACCCTAACCCTAACCCTAACCCTCACCCTAAACCCTTACCCTAAACATAACCCTAATCTTAAACCTAATCTAAACTTAATCCTAATGATAACCCTAACAATAAACCTAACCCTAAACTAATCCTAAAACTAAAACTAAATCTAAACCTAAACCCCAATCCTAACATAACCTTAACCCATACCCTAACACTAAGCATAACCCTAAGCCTAACCCTAAACACTAACCTTAACTCTAACTGTAACCCTAACACTAACCTTAACCTTAAACCTAAACCCTTACCCTAACCAACCCCTAAACTTAACCCTAAACCGAATCCTAATCCTAACCCTAAACCAATGCCCGAACCCTAACCACACTCTGATCCTGACCCTAAACCTTAACCCTAACCTTAACCTAACCCTAACCCCTACGCTAACCTAACCTTAACACTAATTTAACCTTAACCCTAACCCTAAGCTTAACCCTAATCCTAACCCTAACCCTAAACCCTAACCCTACCCTAAACCTATCCCTAAACCTAATCCTAACCGTAACCCTAATCCTAACCTAAACATATCACTAACCCTAATGCTAACCCTAACCCTAATCTATCCATATGCCTAATCCTAAACCTTACCCTAAACCTAAGCTAACCCTAATCCTAAACTCTGCACTTTCTAAGAATTAGGCATAAGCCGTGTGTTCACATTGGAGAGAAAAAAATTGCATAGTAGCCAAAAAAATTCTAACCATAACCCTAACCCTAAACTTAACTTTAAACCTCACCTTAAATCATCACCATATACCTATCCTAACTGTACCCCTAACCCTAACCCTAAACCTAACCCTAAGCCTAAACCCTAACCTTAACTTAACACTAACCCAAACCCTAACTCTAAACTAAACCTTACAGTAACCTAACCCTTACCCAACCCTAAACCTAACCCTAACCCTAACTCTAACCCTAATCCATAACCCTACCCTATCCCTAACCATAACCCTAATCCTAACCCTAATGCAAACTTAACCATATCCATAACCCTAACCTTAACCTTAACCTTAACCAAACCATGTTGCTAACCTGTATCCTAACCTAACCCTAAACCTAACACTCACTGTAAACCTAACCCTAACCTAAGCCAACCCCAACCCTAACTATAGCCCTAACCCTAAACCCTAAAACTTACCTTAAATCTAAACCTAACCCTAACCCTAAACTAACCCTAACCAAACCCTAAACCTAATGTTAACCTTAACCCTAACTTAATCCCATCCCTTAGCTAACCTTAAACCTAACCTTAACCCAATCCCGAACCCAAACCCTAAATCGAACCCTAACCTTCACAATAACCATTACCCTAACTTTAACCCTAAACTTAACCCTCACCTAACCCTAACCATAACCTAAACCTAAACCTATCCCAAACCATAAACAAAACACAACCCTAGCCCTAACCGTAACCTTAAACCTAATCCTATTCCTAACCATAACCCTAACACTAACATAACCCTAACACTAACCTAACCCTAACCTTAACCCTAAACCTAACCCTAGCCTAAACTTAATCGAAACCCTAAACCCTAACCCTAGCACAACCGTAATCCTTGCCATTATCCTTAACCTAATGCAAGCCCTAACTATAAATCAAACCCTAACCCTAACCCTAATCCTAACCTAACACTTACCCAAACAGTAAACTTAACCCTAAACACTAACCATAATCCTAATCCAAGCCCTAACCTAAATCACTGGATTGGCTAAGAATTAGCTAAAAGCCATGGGTTCACTTGTGAGTGAAAGCAAGTACATAGCAGCCAAACAAACCCTAAATCTAAACCTAACCCTAACCCTAACCCTAACCCTAATGCTAAACCGAAACCCTATTCCTAACCCTAACTCTAACCCTAACCCTAACCCTAACCCTAACCCTAAACCTAACTGTAAGCCTAACCCTAACACTAACCCGAACCCCAAACTTAAACCCTAAACCTAACCTAAACCTAACCCTAAACCTAAACCAAACCTGAACCTTACCATAAACCTAAACCAAGCCTTACACTAAGCCTAAACTTACCCTCTCACTAAACTTGAACCCTAACCTTAACCTTAAGTTTAAGCTAACGGTAACCCTAACTTAACACGAACCCTTAACCTAACCCTAAAAGTAACCCTACCCTGACCTTAATCCTAACCCTAAAACCTAACCATTCCCTAACACTAACCTTAACCGTAACCCTAAACCTAAAGCTAGTCCTAATCCTAAACCTAACCCTAACCCTAAACACTAACCCTGACATAAAACTAACCCTAACACTAATCATACATGTAACTATAAATGCCTGCATTGGCTTAGAATTGGTTAAAAGCCCTGTGTTTACATA
>JAQZBX010040155.1:0-22772 GCA_029593785.1 Cabassous unicinctus | reverse complement strand
AAAAAAAAAAAAAACTAATCCCAAAACAAACAGAAAGAAGGAAATAACAAAGACTAGATCAGAGCTAAATGAAAGAGAATAGAAATCTCTCCAAAAATTAACAAAACCAAAACTTGTTCTTTGAGAATATTATTTAAATTGCAAACCCTTAGCTAGAGTAACAAGAAAAAAAGAGAGAAGACCCAAATATATAAAATAAAAAATTGGGGAAGGGATATTATAATTGACCCCACAGAAATAAAGAGTATCATAAGAGGATACTTTGAAAAATTATATGCTAACAATAGAAAAACTTTAGATGAAATGGAACAATTTCTAGATGAACACAACCAGTTTACATGATGAAAGAAAAAGCTGATGAACACAACAGAACAAAAACAAGTAATGTGATTGAATTAGTCATCAAAAACCTCTCAACTAAGAAGAGCACAGGAACAGATGGCTCCACAAGTGAATTTTAGCAATCATTCCAGAAAGAACTAGCACCAATCCTGCTTAAACTCTTCCAAAAAATAGAATTGGAGGAAATATTGCCTAACTCATTTATGAGGCCAACATTATCTTAATACCAAAGTCACATAAAGACTAAACAAGAAAGGAAAACTACGGAACAATCTTTCCAATGAACCTGAATGCTAAAATCCTTAACAAAATACTTGCCAATCATATTCAACAATACATCAAAAAATTATAAACCATAATCAAGTAGGTTAAATCCCTGATATGCAAGGATAGTTCAACATAGGAAAATCAATGTAATATAACACATCAACAGATTGAAAGAAAAAAATTACATGATCATATCCATTGATTCAGAATAAGTATTTGAAAACTACAAGAAATCAAGAAAATATTGCATTTACAATAGCAAATAAAAGAATCAAATATCTCAGAATAAACTTAACTAAATGGATAAAGGACTTGTGTATAGAATATATGAATATTCTATACATAGAATATAGAATATAGAATATATGGTCAACTCATATTCAACAAGGCCACTAAGCCCACACAAGTAGAAAGAATGTCCTCTTCAAAAAAAATGATGCTTGGAGAAGTAGATATTTATAACCAAAGAATACTAGAGGATCATCATCTCACACCCTATATAAAAATTAACTCAAGAAGGATCAAAGATCTAAATATGATTCAAGGCCATAAAGTTCCAGGGAGATAATGTAGAAAAACATCTGTGAGACCTTGTAGTAGGAAATGGTTTCATAAACTTTACACACAAATTATGAGCAACAAAAGAAAAACATATATAAATGGGACTTCCTCAGAATTAAAGTTTTGTGTTTCAAAGTAGTTTGTCAAGAAAGTGAAAAGCCAGCCTACTCAATGGGAGAAAATGTTTAGGAGCCATTTATCCGAAAAGGGCCTAATATCCAGCATGTATAAATAAAGCCTAAATCTAAAAAGAGAAACAACCACCTTAAAAGATGGTCAAGGGATTTGAATAGACACTTTTCAAAAAAGGAAATTCAAATGGCTAAAGGTCACATGAAAAAATGCTCAACATCACTAGCTATTAGAGAAATGCTTATCAAAAGTGTATGGACTATCATCTTACACTTATTACTGGTGGTTATTATGAAAACAAAGAACTACAAGTGTTGGAGAGAATGTGGGGGAAAGAGAACACTCATCCACTGCTGGTGGGAATGTAGATTGGTGCATCCATTTGGAGAATTGGTTTGGCAATTGCTCAGAAACTAACTATAGAATTGTCAGGTAACCCAGCAATCCTACTGGTGGATATAAACCCAGAGAAATTGAAAGCAGGGATATAAATGTTCATAGAAGCATTAATTACTATTGCCAATAGATGGAAGCAACCCAAATGTCCATTGACAGATTAATGCATAAACAAATTGTGGTATATACACAATGGAATATTATTCAGCTTAAGAATGAATCAAATATTGACACATCTCAAATGCTGTCAGTGGGCCTTTCCTTGGAATTTATTCTTCAAAAATTGCAAATTTATAGTAGATACTGTTGGGATAAAGTCAGGGCTTCCTCTTTCTGAATAGTCATTATAAAAAAGGACAGGTTTATTGGCTTGGTAATAAAGTAACAGAAGTGGTCACAGTGATCATGAAATGAAACAGGTTTGTGTGAATTAATGAGGTTTTTATTTATGGCTTTTGTAAATTTATGTAAAAAGACTTGAATCCTGTATTATCATGGCTACTAAAAATGTGAAGAATGCATTCACTGTAACTTTTAAAAATTTTATCTATTTCTAGATATGACAATTTTCATACATTATGGAAACATAACCGCATATTCCTCAATTGCTTCAGACTAAACACACACACACACACACACATATATACACACTGTAATTCTTATTACCATATAAAAGTATTAATTTAGGTAGTTTGTACTGTGCAGTTTGAACAAAGGAATGAAATGATATTTTTCAAAAATACACTTGTTTATTTTTATAACAATGCATTTGATGTGGATGAAATTCATACCACTTTCTATTATAGCCTTTCTTCTCATAGTGCAATTACAGTTTAGAAACAAAATTTGGTCCTGTCCTTGCTTTTTAAAGTGAATGTCTAGATTTCATTTTACTAAACATGATTCTTTTGAAATTGGTAATTTGCTATCATTTTCCTTTCACATTACAAGTAAAATAATTTCACGTGACAAAATTCCTGAATGGGTGGAATATGTGGTTACTGGTACCTGGTCCTTCAGGTGCTACTTTTGTCTTTTATTCAGATTCACCTTTCTCTAAATCTTAAGATGGTAAATAATATTTCACATATGAGAACAAGTAATCCAGCAAGAAACTAAGCTAAAATTTATTCTCCTGTCCAAGTCCATTAGGGAGAAGAACCAGAATTATTTTTTTGTATTTGATGTGACTAAATGAATATTATTTACATTGGGAAAAAATTGCAAGATAATCATTACCATGGATGCCTAGGGGAGGAGGAGGAAGAATTGATGGAGCATGGGACATTTTTAGGACATTGGAATTGTTCTGCATGATCATTCAATGACAGATACAGGCCATTATACATTTTGTTAGGACTTATAAAAGTTCACAGTGCAAAATGGAAACCACAATACAAACCATTAATGGTGATTAGTGGTACCATCACTTGGTAATGCTTCAATATTTATTTGTTCAGCAATTTTAACAAATATACCATGCTCAGGAACATGTCAGTAATAGGGGAAAATGTGAGAGGGGGAAAGGGTAGAATACATGGGAATCCCCTAAATTTTCTATGTGAGTTTTCTGTTACCTAAAGCTTCTTTTAAAAAATGAAAAAAAAAATAAAACTCTATGGGAAAACACAGAAAAATTTTCACTGTACATAATTGTCACTGTACATAAAAGAAGAAAGATTTTACAGGACTGAAATACACAATGCAAATTTTTAAAATACACAATGTAAATTTTTAAAAATTTTATATAGATATTTAAATATTATTTTTAGTTCATAATTTTTTTATTATTTTTATTAATTTTGGGGCCTTTTTTGAGAAGTATTTGACTTGCATGAGAGTTACAACTACGGCAGGGGGGATAACAGGTGAGTGGTATCAGTGGTGGAGGGGTGTGTGCTTAGGTATGCACCTGGGGAATGCCTCTATGGAATATGAATGTGCTCAATT
Organism: Cabassous unicinctus; assembly: GCA_029593785.1. Lineage (NCBI taxonomy): Eukaryota > Metazoa > Chordata > Mammalia > Cingulata > Chlamyphoridae > Cabassous > Cabassous unicinctus. The sequence goes on along the minus strand of JAQZBX010040155.1, from coordinate 19,124 downwards.
TTTCATGAGGTGTTGTCTCAATGGGTGGAGGGAACATTATGTAACTCATTCTATAATGCCAAAATCACCCTAATACCAAAGCCACATAAAGATATCACAAGAAAAAAAAAAAACTACAGACCAATCTCTCTAATGAACTTAGAAGATAAAATCCCCAGCAAAACATTTGCTAATAGTATAGAACAACACATTAAGTAATTATACAACATGGCCAAGTAGATTTCATCCCTGTTACACAAGGATCATTCAACATAGGAAAATCAATCAATGCATTAATAACAGTCCAAATTAAGAGACTAAAAGGAAAAAAGCACAGGAACATCTCTATTGATATAGAAGAAGCATTTACAAAATTCAGCATCCTTTCTTGATAAAAAAACATTTCAAAAGATAGCAATAGAAGGAAACTTCCTCATCATGGTAAAGGCTGTATATGAAAAATCCACAACTAAATTCCTATTCAATGCTAAAGGCTTTCCCTCTAAAATCTGGGACAAGCCAAGGGTGCCCACTGTCATCCCTCTTATGAACATTGTGTTAGAAATACTAGGTTGAGCACTTAGGCAAGAAAGAGATGTAAAAGACATTCAAATTGGAAACCAAGAAGTGAAAATATCCCTATTTGCAGATGACATGATCCTATTTATAAAAACCCCTAAGAAATCTACAACAAAGCTTTTAGAGCTGACAAATGAGTTCACTAAAGTGTCATGATACAAAATCACCATGCAAATAACAGTAGTATTTCTGCACACTAATAAGAAATCTGAGGAAGAGTCAAGAAAAAAATTACATTTATATCAGCAAATAAAGTATAAAATATCTAGGAAAAAACTTAACTAAATATGTAAAGACTTGTACACAGAAAGCTATACAACATTGATAAAGGAAATTAAAGACCTAAATTAATGGAAGAATATTACATTTTCATGGATTGGAAGACTGTGCATCATTAAGATGTCTGTCCTACCCAAATTGATTTACAGATTTAACAAATTCCAATAAAAATTACAACCACATATTTTGTGAACTGGAAAAACCAACTATCAAATTTATTGGGATGGTGAAAAGGCCCCAAATAGTCAAAACTATATTGAAAAAGAAAAACAAAATTTGAGGACTCTCTCTACCTTACTTTAAAACATACTACAGAGCTACAGTGGTCAAATCTGCATGGTATTGGTACAAGGATAGTCATACTGACAAATTGAACCCAACTGAGAGTTCTGATATAGATCCTTACGTATATAGTCAACTTATGTTTGACAAGATTACCAAGCCCATGTAACTTGGACAATGGCCTCTTCAACAAATGGTCCTGGGAGAACTGGATTTCCACATACAAAAGAATAATAGAGTATCACCATGTCATGCCCTATACAAAAATTAAATCAAGATAGATCAAAGACCTGCATATAAGAGCCAAGAAAATAAAATGTTTAAAAGATCATGTAGGGAAGCATATGAGACCTTGCAGTAGAAAATGTTTCCATAAATCTTACACCCAAATTAAAATAAAAATTTTGTTCTTCAAAGGAATTTGGCAAGCAATTTAAAAGGGAACCTACTCAATGGTAGAAAATATTTGGGAACCACTTATCAGATAATAGCCTAATATCAAACATATAAAGAAATTCTTCATCTGGAAAATAAAAAAACAAACAACTCATTTAACAATGGGAAGGAGGTTTAAACATATACATTTCCAAAGGAGAAATACAAATGGCTAAAAAGCACATGAAAAGATGTTCAGTCTGACTGCCTGTTAGGGACATGTCAACCAAAAGTACAAGGAGACACCACCTAACACCTATTAGATGCGATGCTGTTAAAAAAACAGAGATGTACAAATGTTGGAGAGGATGTGAAGGAAAGGAAACACTTATCCACTGCTGGTGAGAATGTTGAATGATGCATCCATTGTGAAAGATGGCTTGGTAGTTCTCAGGATGCTAACTAGAGAATTGCCATATGATCAGCAATGTCACTACTGTGTATATAACCAGAAGAATTGAAGGCAGGAACATGAGCAGATATATGCATACTGATGCTCATAGTGGCATTATTTACTATTGCCCAAAGTTGGAAGCAACTCAAATGTCCAAATTGTGTCTTATATACATACAATGGAGTATTCTTCAGCTGTAATAAAGAGTGAAGTACTGACTCATGGAACGATATGGATGAATCTTGAAGATCTTACGTTGAATTAAGTAAACCAGTCACAGAAGAACAAATATTGCATGATTTCTCTGATATGACCTAAACATATTGAGAAGACTCACAGTGCTATAGTCTGGAATATAGGTTATTGGGAGACAGAATGGGAGTAGAGTGTGGTGAGCCTCAATATGGGAAAAACCCATGTTAAGATCAAAGGGGTGCTTTGGCAGTGGATGCGGGTGATGGTGGTACAGGGATGTGAGTGGGAATGATGTTGTTGGCAAGTAATGGTGAGAACCATTGGTGGTTGTGTTGGACTATTCATGGAAATGAGGAGAGAGTTGGAGAAAGGAACAGGTGAATGCTGGTTATTTGTAGGTCTGTGGTTGAAACTACAATGTTATTTTCAAATAAGCCAGGCGAGGTACACTGGTGCAGTGTGTTTGTGGTGGGGGATATGTGGGAAAGGGTGCACTTGGGGCATGCTTCTTTGGAAAATGGGTATGTTTACCTTGTCATAGGGTGTCATCTCAGAGGGTAGATACCCACAGAGTAAACAAGAACATATTAAACTCTCATGTTGGGAAGTCCTGCTACATTCTCAAATAGATAGGCAAGAATCTCTTGAATACATAGGCAGTGCCAAATAAAAGAATAAAGATCAGATATTAATGCGTGTAACCATGAAATGTATTCTTCAAAAATTGAAACTTAGTAGTTGCCATAGATTCTGATGGGAGGGGAGGGAAGAGAGTGTGGAACGCAGGGCATTTTGGGGGCATTTGAACTGTTTTGTATGATATTGCATTGACAGATACAGGTCATTATAAAGTTTGTCAGAACCTATAAACATGTACAGTGCAAAATGTAAATCATAATATAAACCATTGACAATGATTAGTAGCAATTTTTAATATTTGTTCATCAAATGAAACAACTGTACCATAGCCATTTATTATGCTTTTGGTATGGCTGGATGTGGAAGAGGGGTTGGGGTATATTGGAATTCCCTATATATTTTCTATATGACTTTTCTGTAATTAAAGCTTGGAAAATATAGTGAAAAAAATGATACACTGTGGAAATATTCAAAAGAAATAGTCAATTACATAAAAGATAACAGATATTACAGTGATGAGAGGCACGATGCAAAAAAATTATTTTTTTAATTTAAATTTAAATGAATTAAATTTATAATTTAATTTATTTTATTTTATTTTATTTTATTTTATTTTATTTTACTTTACTTTATTTTACTTTATTTTATTTTGTGTCTGTGATAGTTAAGCTAATGTGTCAACTCGGCAAAGTATTTGTGCCCAGTTCTTTGGTCAAGCAAGCACTGGGCTAATTGTAATACAAGAACATTTATGGACTTCAGTTACCGGGGAGTTCATTGCATAGATAGCCGATTACATCTACATCAGCCAGGAAGATTGCCATCAGCAATGAGTGACACTTTAGCCAATCAATTGAATGGCCTTACAAGGGAAGTGATTTCAGCATTCAGAGAGAATATCCCAGCGCATCTTTGCACAGCCAGCATCTCTTAGAAATTCATCAAGTAACTTCATTGGACTTTCTTCAGAACCCCTGATTTGCAGCCTGCCTGTGGAAACTGGACTTGTACATGCCCATCATCATATGAGAGACTCTCAGAAAATCTCATACTATTGACAGATATCTCCTGTTGATTCTGTTTCCCTCTCTCTCCCCTCAGAACCTCTGGTAACTACTGTCTTTATATTTGTGTTACAAGTTCTTGCATTACTAGAATAATAATATATTTTAGTCCATAGTTGCATTGACCCCTTATGTTTGTTCATACCTCAATTTTGAGGGTTTTAGGATGGTGGTGCCCACTCAGTTTCTGGTTGAGAGGGGGTTAAATCCCTTGGGGCAGATGTATGGTACTGTTTTGCTCACAAATGTAGACAATCTCTGTTTTATGGGAAGAGTTTTGTCCATCATCATTCTTTTGTTTGTTTTACTGGGTGATTCTGAGGAACTGGAGGGTTGGTGCTGGCTGCACCTCTGTTGAGATTCAAGGCTGAACCTGCATATGAAGAGTCAGAAATTTAAATTTCTGGGAAATATATTTAATGGATATAGCACTATTTATAAGATCAAATGTGACTTTGTTGGTATGGCACTACTGATATTTGTCAAATTCAACTCCCAGAAATTCTGGCCCCTTCTCAGTGGAACTCACATTTATTCCCAGAACTCCAACATGTATGATGAAACCAAGAATACTTGAATTATTTTTAACAAAGATTATTTTGAAGAAAATTCCAACTTAAGTAGACATAAAAAAATTATGGTGTAATGAACACAATGATAACACTGGAAATGCTACTTGTGTATAAGCAGTTTTGAAAGTTTTCTTCAGCTAGTTTATTGCCTTATTAACTTACTTCCTTTAATAATTACAGTATTTTCTTTCTGCCTAAAAGTCCTTATAATTTAATCTTTAAAATAAAAGATTTTTGAGGGATCTATGTTTTAATGTTGACTCATCTGGGTCAGTTTCCCAGGTACAAACTGGAACATTATAATATGTAGTCTTAGCTCTTCTTTTAACTTCTGAAATGTTTTCTTGGGTTATAATTTGATTATATTATATGTTCATTTTTCTTTCCTTGGGTGACTCAATTTGTATGTATTGAAAGGTATTTTTCCTATTATGATAAAACTCTTATTAGTTACTAAACATTTTTTATTTCTTTAACCACAAGACTATTTGTTGCCTTCCTTAATAGTCATTATTTCCTTTCCAGTGAAATACATCTTTGTATGTTACCTTACAATTCATTCAGTTTATCAGGTGATATTTTGTATTTTTGTTTAAGTTATTGCCTGTGTTTCATCATTTTTCCCACATTGACATTTCTGTTGTTGCTTTGCAAAGTTATTGAATTCTTGAGTTCAGCTTTTTTCATAGGCATAAATGTTCACTTAATGCTATTAAAATAATTTGATTTCTTTTAAAAGTTTCATATTTTTCATGTTTTTGGGGAAATGTATCTGAAAAATTCCAATATATTTGTTCTTATATTTCCTTTTTTGTATATTGGTTTTATATACATATAATCTGCTGCTTTCTGTTAATTGTTAATTGTCATTTTTCTCAACAAGAAATAATATTTTCAGGCTGGAATGATGGTTTTGGCTGATTTTCTCTATATAAAAGTATTTTAATGCCCTATTCATTTGGTTTCATGATTGAAATTTCTTTTTTTAATTTTTTAAAAGATACTTAGATTACATAAATGTTACACAAAAGATAGAAATTCCCATATGGCCCACTCTTCACACCTCCCACATGAACATCCTTCATTAGTGTGGCACATTCATTGCAATTGATAAACGCATCCTGGGGCTTTGCCATATCGTCAGGAGAGGTATGTAAATAATAAACACAGGACTATAGTGAAAATGGGATTGCCTGAAAACTCTACTGAGACTTTCTCTGCAGGATACATCCTCAAGCCAAGCATATCACTAATAAAGCAGGTGGTTTAATGAAATCAGATTAATTTTTCCATTTACCAAATGGCACAAACCCAGGAGTAGGAAACAATTTTCAATCACAAACCCACAGACTCTAATTAGAATATTGAAAAAAATAGGTGCTGATTTTGGAATGATTTTAATTTAACAGGGTAATTATAATGGTGAGAATAGACACATTTATTTCCTATTTAAATGTTTTCAAATAAGAGTCAGCATATGATAGTAGTATTTTTTCCTAAAAAGCATTTATGGATACCCTTTAGTTAAAATATACTGAGTGAAAATCCATTCATTATTGATTCAAAAAGCATCAAAATTATTACTCATTGAGAGTAAAAGTTATTCAAAGTTTGGTTAACCATTTTTTCTAGCTAATTGCTTTGATATTATTCATAACATAAAGTCAAGGTTCTTGGGTTTAATAGGCCTCCATGAAAGTTAATTCTCAAAAAAATCTCTGCATCTTCCAGGAATATTCTTCAAGAGTCCCTGAAATAAACTCGCACTCCCTATTTCTCCCAATGATAATCATTTCTTCTCACCAATAAAAGGATGCTTTCCTCAGGATGGGGGGAAGAGCTATGGACTAGAGTGGACTTACTGGTATTCTATTATAGCCATAATGTGATTCAAGCAATAGAAGAAATTACAACATTGATGTGGAACTAGTGGCCACTGGACGCTCTGGGGACAGGGAGATGGAAAAGAAGTTGCAATACAGGGGCTTTTTGGGGACTTGGGAATTGTCTTGACTGACATTGCAATGACAGATATAAGCCATTTTATATCATCACATAACATGCAGAACTGTGTGGGAGAGAGTGTGGTCGACAATGTGAACTATGGTCCATGCTTAAAGGCAAAGCATCAGGATGTGTTTATCAATTGCAATTAATGTGTCACACTAATGAAAGATGTTTATGTGGGAGGTTGTGGGAGGTGTGGGAGGTGGGGCGTATGGAAATCCCTATTTTTTTGTGTAACATTTATGTAATCTAAGTATCCTTTTTAAAAAAATAAAAAATAAAGAATATTTGAATTTTAAAGCACACACACAAAAAAATAGAGTTGAAACCAAATATACTCTCTGATAAATCTGTACCATTTACTATTATAAAGTATTAAATGCAAAAATAAAAATAAATACAATTTATAAATTCAAAAAAATTGTAACAAATGTACCACATTTAGGAAAGATGTTGCTAATGGGGAACAGTATGGGAAGGTTGGAGTATATGTGAAACCCCTATATTTTCGATGTAACATTTATGTAAGTAAGGTTTCTATAATAAAAAAAAATGTTAAAAAAAAAGAGATACTCTCTACTTATACTCTCCCTTCAGCTCAGAACACTAAGGGGGTAAGGTTGTATTTTATCAAATAGTTCTAATATCCTTGTCAGAAATTTCCAAAAATCTATGAAGGAAATACCACACTATTGAGATAAGTGGAAAGTATGGAAAGTACACTTTATATTTAAGAATGATAAGAAATATATCAAGGAAATGGCAATGCACTCTAAATTCAGTGAACATCTGTACTTAGAAAGGACATACACAAACACATGAACACATAATACAAATATACAAACAAATAAAAACTCTTACAAAATGCTGTTATATAATAAGAGTAAATATTTAATATCAGATGTTTCTAAAAATTTCAAACATATTAAAATGAAAAATAAAATTACAATTTTATTGAGATGCTATTTTTTCTCTGCTCCCTGAGATGTTTCTTTTTTAATCTTCTTGAGATATATCATTTGCAATCTTTACTTAGCTCATTTCATGCAATAGTGAATTTTTAAATATTTTTGTTATTTAAAGAGGTGAATGTGCATCTCACGTCTGCACCAATATTGATTGATTATTTTAAAGTTTCTTGATTAGCCAAATGGAATTAATTTTTAAAATGTCAAATGATAAATATCTTCAAAAAATGACTTCACCTTTGAAGAAGCTTTGGATCACAGAAGTGTTACAACTGGGGTGGGAGAGGACCATTGGTGGGGGTTGTCAGGGATGGGGTACATGGGAGGAAGTTCACCTGAACATATATAAAAGGTATATAAAATTGTTCAAATGCTCATGGGGCATGGTCACAGTTTGTGGAGAATCACTCAATAAATGAGAGAATACTGAATTCCCATACTAGAGAGCTCTGCCATATTCTCCAAGAGAACAGCAACTTTCCTCCCAAGTGCAGGGACAGTGTCTGGCAAAGGAGGAGGATCCACTGCTGGGGTCTTGTTATTGATGACTAGCCATATGAGTCTTTGTTCTTGAAAGTGAAACTTAGCCTACTGTTATGGGGTGCCTAAGGGTTGCCTCCTGAGAGCCTCCTTGTTGCTCAAATATGGCCTCTTTCTAAGCCAAACTCAGCATATGAATGAACTACATTCTGCCCAGTGTGGGACATGACTCCTGGGGATGAGCTTCCCTGGCAAAGAAGGATTACTAACAAGTGCCAACAGGCAATATGACTGGAAAAAGACCTTGAATAAAAGGGGGAAAAGGTGAAGACAAATGAGTTCATATGGCTAAGAGACTTCAATGTGTGTCGGGAGGTCATCCCAGAGGTAACACTTATGCAAATCTCAGTAGGATCGCACAGGCTTCCAATGTGGCTATTACCCTAAACAGAGGGGCTCCCGAGGGCTCTAGAGGCACCCAGGTCCTATATCAGGTTGGATAGCCCCAGAGTTTGGTGCCTTATCATTGGGCCCTTCTTTGGAATCCGTGCTTCCGAGAATGACAGAATTGGACCCAAATATGTCTGTCCCTTCTATTCAAACCTATATATGATGCTGCAGTTTATAGGTGTACTTCCAGAGACTGGAGTCTTTGGACTGTCCATGTGCCAGCTGGGCCTGGAATCTCGGTGGAGGTGCAACTCCTACTCTACAGCTCAATGGACTCACCCAGGACACCTGGTGGGGAAATGATGATGAACAGTGGCCATCCCAGGGAATGGAGAGAGTCTGCAGCTGCAGGCAGGATAATGCCATCCATCTTATCCATGGGATATAAGCCCTCTCTCACTTGGAGTTAGAGTGCACATCACCATCCCAGACTCCTCAGGATTGCGGGAAGAGCTATGAACTAAAGTGGACTTACTAGTATTCTGTTATAGACATGTTGTGATTCATGCAAGGAAGAAATTGCAACATTAATGTGGATCCAGTGGTCACTGGATGCTTTGGAGGCAGGGAGAGGGAAAAGAAGTTATAATACAGGGTTTTTTTGGGACTCGGGAATTATCCTGAGTGACATTGCAATGACAGATATAGGCCATTTTATATCATCATATAACATGCAGATCTGTGTGGGAGAGAGTGTGATCTACAATGTGAACTACGGTCCATGCTTAATGGCAAAGCCCCAGGATATGTTTATCCGTTGCAGGTGATCTCCCACACTAATGAAGGATGTTTACATGGGAGGTTGTGGGAGGTGTGGGAGGTGGGGCATATGGGAATCTCTATAATTTTTGTGTAACATTTATGCAATCTAAGTATTTTGTTTAAAAATTAAAAAGAATTATGATTTTAAAAATGGGCTGACAATTTCCAAAGAAGCCATCCACTCTGCAATCATATGTATTAATTTTGGAAGACATAGACAAATTCAAAACCTTTACTAACAATATCTGTCAGGAGATGCAACTTCTGAAAATCTAGGGTAAGTTTTAATTCTGTAAACAGGTTAAATACAGGCCAACTATGCGAAAAAAGGAAAGAACCTCTCTTCCTGTACTAAAATCCTTGAGGAAACTCCTGGCATGACCTGAGCAATAATATTGTCCGAAGATTAAAATCAAGTTGTAATTCTCTTACTATGGACAAGACAAAACTAGAGATGTAGAAAAGAATGAATATTCATCCTGAATACCTCCAGGAAAAAAAAATGAAAGTAGATGTAGCAGTCAGGGTTTTCTAGTGTAACTGAAACAAGAGCGGGAGGGAAGAAAATGTGAAACATAGGGGGGGTGGGCATTTTTGGGACATTGTCCTGCATGACATTGCAATTATGTATAAAAGTCATTATACATTTTGTCATAACCTATAAAATTGTGTGGGACAGAGTGTAAACTATTTTATAAACTATAGTCCACTGTTATTAGCAATGTTTGAATATGTGCTCTTCAATTGTAACAAATGTGCCACACTAATGAGAGATGTTTTTAATGTGGAAAATTGTGGGATGGGGAGGGGGTGGGGCATATGTAACATTTATTTAATCTAAAACTTCTTTAAAGATAAAAAGAAAATTCCTGGTTTTCTACTATAGATTTGTGATTATAGTAATGGAAGAAATTACAGCATTGATGTGGAGGCAATGGCCACTGGAGGCTCTGGGGAGAGGGGAAGGGAAAAACAAGTGTAATGCAGGGGCTTTTTTGGGACTTGGAAATCATCCTGAATAGCATTTCAATGACAGATATAGGCCATTATATATATTCCCATAGCCTGCAGAATTGTTTGGGAGAGAGTATAAACTACAATTGAACTATGGTCCATGCTCATTGACAATGTCCCAGGATGCGTTTATCAATTGCAATGAATGTGCCACCCTAATGAAAGATGTTGTTTATGTGAGAAGGTATGGGAGATGTGGGAATCAGGGCATAGGGAATCTCTATATTTTTTGTGTAACATTTGTGTAATCAAAGTACTTTAAAAAATAAAAATTAAAATTAAAAAAAAATAAAAATAAATAAAAATAAAGAAATGTGTAGCTTTCAGTTTATGTATGTATAGATTTTATACTAGTTCTCAAACATAGCAAAGTTTATGGTATTGCTTTATAACTCAAGTTGCATTAAGGTTGTTTCAGATTGCTTCCCTCACATTTAAGGACTTTGCTTATACATTAGAGTTGCCTTATAATTACATAAATTTGGGCATGGGAGTTGTAATTTCTTTAAATCTATTGGTGAATAAAGTTACCATAAATGCTGTCAAAAAATATAAAGAAAAAGAAAATTAAAAAAAAAAAAAGGATAGAATTGATTGGTGTTGCTGAGTGCAGCTGATTTTGTGAGAGCCTAAATGTAATCTCACATCAGTTGATTCTGAACTCTAGGCATTGTTTGAAAGCCAGATGTTCTCTACGTAAGCATTTAAAGAACCCCCATTTCTTATGTCCAGAGGACAGAATAGGGTGAAAATTAAGGACTTAGAGCTGATTGCAGAAGTAGTTATGTTATAAAAATGCTGGTGTCCTAGACCTAGCATCACTCTTATACAAATATAATTGCAAAAAGAGGGAAGGCATGGAAAACTGAGACTCAGATTCAGTTTAGATTTAATTGGGGGAGACTAGTTTCCATACTCTGTTCAGAAAGCAGCCTGTCCAGATGGGGTTGGAAGCATGTGTTACTTTGGGGACAACCTACTACACGTAGAATCTATGGAAAAACTTCAAAAAAAGTTTATATATCAGAAGATGACATTTCCCTTCTCATAATCAACTTCTACTTGCTCTCACTTTTTCTAGATCAGTAAATGGGATCAGGTATCAGCATGACAATTCACATTTTTACACCACTATAGGAGTAAAGGGATTATTCTCCAGAATACCTTTTGGACTTGGATAATATCATGAAACAGAAGAACATTTCTGGAACTAGATATGTTTAGTACTGGATAAAGAGAAGCAGAACAAAAGTTTGGATAAGGGAGATTTAATTTACATGGAGAAATGGGAATAATTTATGATTCTGGATTTAACATCTCAGCAGGAATAGCTGCAGCCAAATTAACCTGTTGAAATCACTGTGTTTTTCAGAATGGGCAACAAAAGTTGAAAGAGTAAGGAGCTCCTGACTATGATAATAGACCATATTTTTCCTAGGATATCAGGGAAATAAAAATATCTACGACTCAAAATGTATAAATTCTTTAAAATTTTTTCATTCTTTTCTAAACTGAGAGGTTGGAATACTGTTTTTGTTTTTCTACATTAAACAGATTCATAAATAATTTACATAATATAATAAAAATCCTTATGTGGATATTTGGAATATTTCCCTAATGTATCATTAGAACAAGCAATGAGTAATCTATATTTGTGCAATTATGCACAATGTTTTAGAGATTTGAGTTAGTAAAAGTAATTGTTAAGATATGAAAAGTGTTTCAGGTATCTGTAGAAAGTAGAAATAAGAGTTTTAAATTTAGCTTTTTCTTTCTTTATTCTTATATACATATAGATATACAACATCCATTAGCCTGTTTGTTAAGTAACTATATAAAAACCACTTAGTATTTATTGATTTATTTATTGATTTATTCATTCATTCATTCATTCATTCATTCAACTAACATATTCCAATATCTATCTGTTGACAGGTACTTTAATGAACATAACATTTAGAGTAAATAATGAAACAAGCAAGGATTGCTGTCACAGCGAGGTATGTGTCTCATTCAATTAAATGAGTGTTTAGAGGTGGAGAATATTGATGTTTGTGACAATATTGAATATGTAAAGAAATTTTTTAAAATGCACATACACAAAGAAATAAAGATGGTAGAAAGTATAGACTGATGGGGGGATAGATAAATGATAAAACAAATATAGTAAAATATATATTGTACAATATAAGTTAAATTGATGAGTATATAGATACCAAATATACACATTTTTAATCTAAGTATATGCTTAAAGTTTTAATTAAGGAAATGAGATGTACAAATATAGTATAAGAAACTCTAAAGAAAATGGCAATTCTCTTCAAATTTAATAAGGAAATTTCTAGTGATTTTCAAATGAATGCATGCAAAACTTTATTATATGCCACTTTTAAGTATTTAACTTAATAATCTTTGATAAGCACATAACAAATAAAAGATGAAGGCGAATTTATTTTCAAAAAAAAAAGTTGTGAAATTAAATATTTTTTTCATTGTCTTAAGAGAAAAAGGAAAATAATTGAAACTCTCAAATTAAAATTTATTTAAAAATTTTTAAAAATCACTTTAAGAAAGAATTCAGCATGTAAGTTGCAATTCATCAAAGTTCTTTAACAAGATTTCTTTTAAAAATACATAAATATTGAACAAATTTTTCATTTGAGAGTATTAAAAAATGATGGACAATGTAATTAAAAGAGAAGCATAAGAGATTGGTAAATAGGAAAAGATGAGAAAATGTTATTTTCTTATATTTGATGTCTATTAAGTATTTTAAAATATTAGCTGAGATTATATAAATGATCATTTTTGCATAGTATTATTCTTGTCCAAAGTTAGTCATGCAGTAATTGTTTAATGAAATACATGATAATATTTTAGATATAGTGAAAATAATCATTGAGAAAATAAACAAAATGACAGGACATACAGATGTCTTTTAATGTATATATGTCTGTATCACATTCATATGTTAATCATAAAATAATTTTCTATTAGTTTATATATCTTTACAATTTTATATAAACATAGAATCTTGTCTGGGATAATTATTTTTGGATTTTGGATTTTTGCTTCTTTATTGTATTTTCTTCATTTTAATTTGCTATAGCTATTTTAAAATAATGAATAAACTTATTTAGAAAAATACAATTTAATTTTGTAATCAGGTCAAGGCCTAACCACCCTAAATGTATTAAGCATCTTCCGAAAACATTGTCCTTGTGATATATATATATATATTTACTACATGTATCTAGCTCTTATATATCTATATCTATATCTACACCTATCTCTATGTCTATATCTGTCTATTTAATTATCTCTCTAATCTCTACAATGTATTTAGTAGTTGGTGTGTTTGTATTTTGACAGAATTTTAGTTACTGATCTATTTTCTTTTTTCTAGTATGTTTGATATATTATATTAATGATTATGAATAGTTTATTGTATGGAAGTGCTGAAGTGGACTCAAGTACTAGAATTAAAAAAACACAAACATGCAGAAGTAACTGAAATGCTTTTTGTAATACATAGAGTGAAATGGTCTAGATAGTTACATGAAATGTATCAAAAAGTCTTTAGTGATACCTGACAGTTTCCCCCAAAATTTTTAAAACAAATAATACTGAGTGTACATTAGAGTGGTTATTTTTTGAATTTTTCTCATTTGGCATTTTTAGGACTCTCAGTTGCTCCTTGTTTCCTTACCAGAAAGTCAACTTTGCAAGTTAATTGAATTCATATGTTGCATGGCTATAGAAAATAGTTCCTTCTAAATAACACAAGAAAAGTAGAAATCAGTAAAAACAACATACTCTTTCTTACATATGAAAAGCCTCTTTAAGGACACCAGGTATATGAATATACATATAGAAACACAATCACATCTAACACACGAAAAATAGTTTTTAATGCAAATGAAGTTTGCTAAAATATCTCAATTCAATAAATTTTGATTGATGGGCATATATCAAATATGTATTAAGAAATGGAACACCAGGGTGCACCAATAAATGAATAATGAAAAAATATGAAATGTCTCATATTTTACAAATGATAGTTGACATAATTATAATGAGGAAGAATAAATTATTGTGGAGAAAATTTACAAAACTAAGGATAAAAAGGTAAATATTCAGAAAAGAAAACAGGGAAGTAACATAGATATTTGATTTAGTAATGCCAATATGGGGGGCGGGGAAGAAAACAGAAGTGGGGGGAATAAAATTATGAAAAAAATTAGCTTTATGTTGGTGTGAAGGACAGGAATTTTCCACCTGAAGTAAAATACAGGAAATAAACAGCAACAACTATAAAAATAGCTACACATTTAAACATCATATTCAAAAGTACCAAAGAAAAGAGATTTTAAAAAGAAGATATATATGAGAAAAATATAAATCAGATTTGAAAACAAAAGTCAGAAATGTGATGTATTAGACTCTTCATTATCAATTTCCACTTCTTAGGTTATTGAATAAACAAAAGACATTTTGGCTATGATCAGTCTAACTCAGAAGATCACAGATGGGAGAAATTAACATGATAGTTGCACATAAGGCATATAATAAAAAAAGAGTGAAATATAAATAAAGGAGGAGAAGGAGCTATAGAAGGAAGATTGTTACAAATGTAACTTCATAGAAGACATGAGGATATGTTTAATAAATTAGGTATTTTTAAATTAAATAACATATATGTAAACTATGCAAAAATATTAGAGTGATATAAAAATACACTGTATCATGATCAAGTTGAAGTGACCTAAGGAATATAAGTGGTTTACATTTAGAAAATTAAAATAGTAACTCAGGAAACAGATCTTTAAAGAGAAACATAAAACCATTGCCTTGAATGCAAAAAATAGTTATGCTACAGTAAAATACTCATGATGAAAACTGCTAACAAAGAAATAGAAAGGAAATCCTTGCCATGATCAAAAGTATCAATGAAAGGAAATTCCACTAGTTCAGACATCATCGGCCTTAACATATGCATGATGGAAGCAGTTTTTAACAGAGAAATCAGTCAAAGAAGTCCACTCTACTTACTTTGGGCAACATAGTGATGGGGGAAAAAGGAAAATAACATATATAAGGAAAGAAAAGAAGAAAGAGTACTGGCATGAGCTGAAGATAAAATTGTATATATGGAAGATAAATCTGTATGCATAGATCTAAGGAAATTATTATTTGAATAGTGTTTGAAAAGGCCATTTGACAAAAAGAAATTAGAAAAAATTGTCAAAAACCTGTAAACTAATAACAAAAAATAGAATATGGAATTTTAAAAGAAATATCTGACAATAGCTTGAAATAAACATAGTACATATGAAGCAGAGGTATGTGAGACCCGTGTGAAGAAATTTTAAAATTTGTTTAGAATTACTGGAAAACTATATTAATTAATTGGAAGAATATTTATTTATTTAATGATATCCAAGTTAAAAATTCAGCAGATTTTTTTCTCTAGAAATGCATATACTGTTCCTAAAATTCATACAAAATCAGTCTAAATACTTCTAAGGAAGAAAAAGATAATTTGCTTGGCAGATATCATCTTGCTATAAATTAATGGTAATTAAACATTGTGGCACGGGGGAAAACAGGCAAGTGAAGAATGCAACAGAATACAGGGTACATATAAGAATACTCAAAAAATTCCTGGTATAGTTTAGTACTTATGATGGTTAGTTTATGGATCAAATTGACATCGTTATGGTATCTAGTTGCTTGAAAAAACATTTTGCAAATGGGGTGCTAGCAGAATCCACAGGGCCCTCTAGAAGGATGCTATGGATCCTGTGTGGCCATTTCTCCTGCCGTGGAAATGGGTCTGGGGTATTGTTGCCAAAAGCCACTGGACGTTCTTGGAGAATGCTAGGGTATTATGTATATAAGTTTTGTGGTATCCAGAGGGAATTTTGATCCTTCTTTTTGCCCTGTATTACCAACAGAGCTTGCCAGCTTGGTCACATTGGTGATCCAACAGAAAGGATCAAGTAATTTTGGGGAAGCAGTTCCCTTTTCCTTGCTAAAATTCCCCCAAAATTGGATCACTGAAGGTCGGGGAAACTCATGACCTGAGCAACGCTAACCATATCTCTGGCAGTGATACATGCCAAATAGCTGCAAGTTGTTGAACTTCAGGAAAATAGAACATAGAGCCCTTCAGATTTACTTTGGCCAGGGGCCTCAAAGAGAAACTAAAAGCTCAGATTGCCTGGACCATAATGGAGTCAATCTTGTCAAAGTTAGTAAAGGAGAGTGTTACCTTGAGGGAACAATTACCCCTTGAGAGTTGCCTTACTGTGACCACCCCTAGAGGTCAAGGGGCTGTTTGCTCCCAAGTTGTTCTGCAGGGTTGTGGCCCTCCAGTGGTGCTGCCTTGAACAGAGGTGGCAGCAGAGGTGGTTTTCCCAGCAGAGACTGCCCCACTGGGTGTTGTCATGTTGGTGAAGGGTCAGATGGATCTGTAACAGAAGCACTGGGCTCCATGGCACCAGGGTGGTGAGTCCCTTGCTGCCTTAACATGTATGTAATATAAAGCTTCTTTAAAAATAAAAAAAATTTAAATATATATATGTGTGTGTGTGTGTGTGTGTGTGTGTGTGTGTGTGTGTGTGTGTATAAAGAAAGAATGAGGTGATAGAAAAGCAGAGAGAGATGAATAACCTAAAAATAAAAAAACACACCCCCAATCAAGAAACTTCCCAGGCAAGAGGAGGTCTGAGTCACCAGGCCGTAGCTTTACAGGAGCTAACTTCTCTTTCCCAGAAAGCATAAGATCTGCACAAATTCAAGTGGACCTATCCTGTGCCACCCTGTGAGTCTCAGCCAAAAAACATCTGCTCTTCCTGGCTTTCAGCTCCTTTTGCCCACACCTACAAAGTAATTAGTTCCTTATCAAGGGAGCCCTTGTGAGTGACTGTATCCTATGCTTCTCTCTATGAGCCATGGTGTGGATCAGATGCCCTAAAAGTTTTTTGCCAAGACCTCTTATCCTCTTCACTGAGGAACTTCTGATGGTTCTATGCCAATGTTAGATGTCAATAGGGAGATTGGGGGAAGAAATTTCATTTTCAGGCATTTTAGATAATTTTGTACAGGTTACTATGATTGCTATAAACCCTGGCACCAAGATGAGGAAAACATATGTAATACTTCCTGATTTTCTGTCTGAGGTCACAACTACTGAGACCCTTGCCCAAACACTTTTGACCCCTACAATCCCCAATTGTATGGTCCCCAGTACTTAAGGCATTACTGGTGTTGATGTATTGTCCATGTATAGCCTTCACCACCATGCCCTGATGGAATTTGCTTCAGGTGGAGACATTTTAGTGGTGCATGTGAACGACAGTGAACAACCTCACTGACTTGGCTAATAGCTTGGCCATTTGGTCAGGCCAGTGGCAAACCTTGGAGAGGCATATAAAAGAAGCACACCAGTGGGGATGAGACAGTTGGATAAAAATCAGTTCTGCTCCTAATAAGGTTTTTGTTACCCACACTCACCAGAATTCCCCCTTTAGTGAAGAAGGGTAACAAAACCAGCAAACAGAACTTGATTCCCAGCAAAATGCAGAGACCAAATAGTCATCTACCCAAGAGAAAGCAGATGTAAGGCTTATCACCTACTAGATCCATAAGAGAACAGTCCATGGGATTCAAACATCATCTTAGAATGGAACTGCAAAAATGGACAGCTACAATTATCAGAAAACACTGGGTCAGCATGAAAAAGCTGTCCCAACTGCCAGACCCTGGCGAAGGCTAAAAATATTGTGTAACAATAGAATCCCAAACCAATAGGCAAAGTCATTTTTTAAAGTAGAACATTGGGCCTCTCATTCCATCCAGTGGTCTTGCTGGATCCTGATTGCAGTTGCAATTTTCCAGGTGTGGTCTAGCCATTCCCTTGTGTTCCACCGACTCAAGCCACAATATCCTTGCCCTTGACTACACTAATCTCCTTTTTTTGAGTTTCCTGAACATATTTCATCTGATAACAGGCCTACATCTGTGACCCAAGCTACACAGCAGTGGCACAATCATGGGACATCCAATGGACTCTCCATGCTCCATTTGAACTTGAAGCCACAGGAGTGATTGAATGTTGTAATGGGCA
Organism: Cabassous unicinctus; assembly: GCA_029593785.1. Classification (NCBI taxonomy): domain Eukaryota; kingdom Metazoa; phylum Chordata; class Mammalia; order Cingulata; family Chlamyphoridae; genus Cabassous; species Cabassous unicinctus. The sequence goes on along the minus strand of JAQZBX010040155.1, from coordinate 894 downwards.
ATTAAAGGACAGGTTTAATCAACTGGTGAATGGAGAAAAGATAGCCCTAGTCTGGATTACACACCTCAAGCAATCAATCTCATGTGTCAATATAGCAATTCCCCAAAAGGACACTTTTCATTAGTGCTATATGTTTGATCAGACTCCGTATATGTATTTATATATTTATATGTAAATGTACACATATATTGAGCACACTAGAAAATTTTCAGCACACTAGAAAAAATTGAAATATTTGACAATAAATGTATTGTTGAGGAAATAGAACTCTCAAACACTGCTGATGTAAGTATTAACTGGTAAAATTAGTTGAGAAAATAGTTCAACATTGTATCAGTTGGCATAGGCAATATTATAGCTGAGTGAAACCTCAATTCTCAGTGCATTTTTAGTTCTCATTTATAATAAATGTCTAGTTTGTGTTGTCTAGAGTTCTTCACTCTGGAATCCAAACTGATGGAAGAAACACTACCCATGTGCTGCTGGCACATGGGTTTCTAGGTTCTTGGCTATGTTGCATAAAGGAATTTAAGGATATGAGGTAAGGTAGGTAAGCAAGTAAAGTGTTTATTGAGAAATGAAAGAAAGGGAAAGTACACCGGAGATAATGGTATGGACATCCTCAAGGGAGAGGCACACCCTGGAGCTAGGATTGGGGTCTTTTTAAGGCTGGCCTTTTTTCTTTCCCCTTCTCCATATTAAAGAGGGATCTAACTATTTTCTGTCTTGACTGGTTGCCTTTCTGTCTTCCTGTTGGTTTATACTATGGAGCACTCAGGTTGCAACTGTCCACTTTCAGGGAACAAACAGTGAAGTCTTTCTGTTTGGAGTTATCCAGGACTTCTTTTGAGCCCTGGAGTTTCAAATGGGACCTTGTGACAAGGTTCTTGGTGA
>JAQZBX010040154.1:12855-22875 GCA_029593785.1 Cabassous unicinctus | reverse complement strand
GGCTAGATAAGTATTTATATTCAGTGGTTTTCTATGGGACAGGGCCCTTCCTAGGGGGGATATTGAAAATTTCTCTGGGTATTCTATAAATATCACAATGATTGTGGGGGGAGGGAGTTACTGCTGGCATTTGGGTAAGGGGCGAAGCATGCTGGATAACCTAACATGACTTTCTAATGTCCCAGCAGACATTCGTGTAGATGTAGGTGAAATACTTGTTTAATATTATGAGAGCCTAGAACCCAATGCTATTTTTGCATATAAGCAAAAAATATTTTGCATGTTTTTGACAGGTCCTGGAATTTCCAGGAAGGCAAGGCACTTTTAAGATCCAGCTCATTTGCAAGATTATCCACACTTCATTTTCTTCACTTTGACCAGCTGTAATTTGTCTTAGCACGTTGTACCTACTTCATTTAGTGCCAATTTCCTCTTTCTCTTTCTTTGTATAAACACATCTGGTCTGTTATTAAATATTATTACAATAGTTTTCTGTCCAGCATACATCCTTAAATATGTCTTTTCACTTCCCCTTTAAAAAATTATTGTGGTAAAATATATATAATGCAAAAATTCCCATTTAAACCACATTCATGTGTATAATTCAGTGGGTGTTAATTACATTCACAATGTTGTACTACCATCTCCATCACCCATTACAAAACTTGAAAAAAAATTTTTAAATTTATTTTTCTTTATTTTTAAATTTAGTAATCTAAAATTTTAGCTTTAGATTACAGGAATGTTACATTGAAAATATAGGGGATTCCCATATACCCCACCCCCTCCCCCTCCCACACTTTCCCCCATTAATAACATCATTCATTTGTGTGGTACAGTTGTTACAATTGATCAACACATACTGAAGCATTGCTACTAACCATGGTCTATAGTTAACATTATGGTTTACACTCTGCACTGCACAATTTTACAGGTTTTGACAAAATGTATAATGGCTTGTATCCATCACTACCATTACAAAACATTTTCATCAACCCAAACAGAAACTCTGTACCCGCTAAGCAATAACTCCCCATTTCCCACGTCTCCACCTCCAGCCCCTGGGAACTTGTAATCTATTTTCTGACTCTATGTATTTGCTTATTCTAGATATTTCATATAAGTGAAATCATACATTTTTCCTTCTGTGTCTGGCTTATTTCACTCAGCGTGATGTCTTCAAGGCTCGTTCATATTGTTGCATGTATCAGAACTTCATTCCTTTTTTATGGCTCAATAATGGTCCAGTGTGTGTGTGTATCTGTGTGCAACATTTTCTTTATCCATTCATTCCCCCACTTCTTATATGGAATGGAATATACAGCATGTATATTATATGCTGTAGAGAAGGAGATTCAATAATTCCCCTCTGTAAAACTTTCTGTGGCTGACAACCTTCATGATTAGAATTATTGTCCACTACATCTAACCACATGTCTAGCACTGTTTGGATAGTCACATGGCTTCCGGCCTAGGGTAACCAATATCTTATGCCAGTAAATAGAAAAGACGGAAGGCAAGGATGGGTAGGTGGATAATTTTCTTTATGTCAAAATCTAAAATCTTTCCGGTATTTATTTACAAGGCTGTCTGATTTCATCTTGAGCCATGTCTGAATCTTCTGGAAACTTGAAAACTTTCCAGTGATAGTTGACCTTTTTGGGCAGTAAGTTATTTGGTCAATAAATTTAACTAAAACTCCTGGAGAGTAAAAATGTGAAGAAGAGATCAAATGTAGTGGGGCAGCTTAGAAAGCTTAATTTAGATTGGGAAAGTTTACATAATCTCAAAAGACCTTGATTACTTAGAAAAATATATTGAGTAAATGCATCCTCTTTTTAAAATAAAATTAACAGCCTTTCCATCTGGTGGCAGCCATCAGGATAAGCCAAGATGAGTGCTTACAAGTACATCCAGGAGCTGTGGAGGAAGCAGCAGCCCAGTGTGAGGTCCGCAGTTGGCAGTACCGCCAGCACTCTGCGCTCCACAGGGCCCCCCGCCCCACCAGGCTGGATAAGGCGAGCAAACTGGGATACAAAGCCAAGCAAGGTTATGTCATCTACAGGATGTGAGTGCGCTGTGGTGGCCGCAAATGCCCGCTTCCTTGCAATCTATGGCACTCCTGTCCATCATGGTGTTAACCAGCTGAGGTTTGCTCGAAGCCTTCCGTCCGTCTGTAGCTGAGGAGCGAGCTGGACGGCATTGTGGGGCTCTGAGAATCCTGAATTCTTACTGGGTTGATGAAGATGCCACATACAAATTCTTTGAGGTTATTCTCATTGATCCATTCCATAAAGCTATCAGAAGAAATCCTGACATCCAGTGGATCACCAAGCCAGTCCACAAGCAGGGGGAGATGCATGGCTGACGTCTGTCGGCCTCAAGAGATGTGACCTTGGAAAGGTCACAAGTTCCACCACACTATTGGAGCTTGGAGAAGAAGCAGTACTCCCCCCCTCCACCTTTGTGGCTAATATATAAGAAATGTTCGTAAAATTCATACCTAATAAACAAGTTAGGACAGTCATGTCTACTTAAAAGTGTTCTTTGTTAAAACAGTAACAGTAGTTGTCTGCAGATTGTTTCATGGATATATTGTCAAATTATGAAAGTTAAAGTGTAATAATGTTTGAAGAATATAAAGTGATGCCGTATCATGTTTCTAATAAGGTAAACAAGGTTTGTCTTTGCTTTATCTTATTAGGGAGTTATATGTCAGTGTTTTAAAATGCCATGCTGTGTTGTATAATAGGTGTGAAATAAATTCATTAAGAGGAGCACTGAAAAAAATTAACAGCTTTATTGAAGTATAATAGACAAAAAATAGACTGTACATACTTATTTTTTATTTTTCTTTATTTTTAAAGAATCTTTAGATTACATAAACATTACATAAAAAATATAGAGGATTCCCATATACTCAACCCCCTTCCCTCACCCACACTTTTCCCCATTAACAATATTTTTCATTAGTGTGGTGCATTTCTTACAATTGATGAACATATATTGAAGCATTGCTATTAACCGTGGTCTATAGCTAACATTATGGTTTACACTTTGCACTGCACAATTTTATAGGTTTTGACAAAATGTATAATGGCCTGTATCCGTCATTGCAATATCATGCAAAACAATTCCAATGTCCCCAAAATTGCCCCATGTTACACCTATTCTTCCCTCTCTCTCCTCTCAGAACCTCTGGTAACCACTATCTTTATATCAATGTTACACGTTCTTCCATTTCTAGAATAATAATGTCCACTTTAGTCCATAGTTATATTCCCTCTTATGTTTGTTCATTCCTCAATCTTGGTGCTTCCCACTCTGCTTCAGATTGATAAGGGGCTTAGATCCCATGAGGCAGATAGATGGAACTGTATTGCTTGCAGTTGTAGATACTCTCTGTTTTTTGGGATGAGGACTGTCCATTATCATCACTTCTTTAGTTGTCCTGGGTGAGTCCGATGAACTGGAGAGTAGGTGTTGGCTGCAACTCTGCTGAGATTCAGGGCTCAACCAGCATATGAACAGCTGGAAAATTTAAGTCTTTGGGATATATATTTAACTGGTATAGTGCTAAGTGTAGGTACAAAATAAAAAAGGGTGGAAGAACCATGTATAGGAAAATTAAAAATGAGTCTAACTCTGATTCACTGGGGAAGTAGGTTATCTTATATTTCAAGGTAAGGACCACCAATGGGATGCCAATTTCCTGAGGTTGTCTACCCTGCCTAGAGTGTCTACATGTCTCTAGAGCCTTCAGGAACACCCTTGCTTGAGGCACTGTTTACTGTGGCAGTCAGTAAGATCTGCCTGAGACATGCATAAGCATAACCTCAGGAATGACCTCCCAATTCACTTTGTAATCTCTTAGCCATAAAAACTCATTTGTATTTAATATTTCTCCCTTTTGGTCTAGGTCTCTTTCCAAATGCATTGCTAGTTGGTGCTTTGTAATAATCCCTTGGTGCCAAGGAGGCTCATCCCTGGGAGTCATGTCCCACACCAGGGTTGGGTGGGGAATAGTGAGTTTATAAACTGCACATATTTGAAGTGTACAATTTGATAATTCTTGACATGCATCTACACTTGTAAAACCATTATCACAGTCAAGATAATGAGCATACCCATCACTCCCAAAAGTTTTTTCAGGCCTCTTTGTAATGCCTTCCTTCCTCCCATCCCTGCTTTCCTTTACTATAGATTAGTTTGCATTTCCTAGAATTTTATATAAATGGAATCATACTGTTTGTATACTTTTTAAGTCTGGCTTCTTCCACTCTACATAATTATAAGATTCAGCCATGTTGTTGTGTATATTGACAATGAATGAATCCTCTTGATAATATAACTGACAAACCCTATCTTATCAAAAGGTTTGCATATATATTGTATGAATATGAAACTGATTTTCCCCCCATCAAACAAATAGCACTGAGGGGTTGGCTTGCTTTGCATTACTCTAACTTATAGGCCTAAAATTGCATTTTCAGCTGAGAATTAATATCATATACTCAAAGAATGAGTAATGTAATAGTGAGTATTGATTCCTTAAGGAAAGCATGATAAAAGGAATGTTAATATTTTGCTTTCTGTTCTCTTCTTATGGAATTGTAATTGTTATTGAATTTAGCAGCCAAAAATTTATTTATTCTTTATTGTGTGAACAAATGTCACTTTTTTTTTTTCTACCTTGGTTATTTGTTGTAACAGATAAAGTGCTGAGTCCAAGAAGATTTGGATTTTGATGAGAGCTCTAATGCTTATATACTGGGCAACCATTGACAAACCTTTTAATCATTTTGTAGTTTAATTTATGAGTAATGGGGATAATGGTGTTTGTTAGAGTTGACAAACTGGCAAATTATATTCACGCACATCCTTTCCCAAAACCCCACCAAAATGGCAGTAAATGATTTTTAAGAATGCATAAAATCACAAGGGTAAACATGAGAGAGGAGAAAACAGCAAAAATAATTTGAATGGTAAAAAGAAGATAAATGAATGGCAACTAATCTACCAGACCTATCGGGAAAGACTTAAGCAACCAGCGTCATACTATAAACTCCTCAAAGGGTTAAGAATTGGGGGCATCAAGAATCTCTAGAAGTGGGGGTGAAAGTGAGCTTAAAAAAAATGAAATATCTCCCTGCATGTATTTGGCAGCTGCCTCTCCCTTACTTTTGTAGAAAACTAGACGTGTGTTCTCTATAAAGAAAATAAGAAATGGTCTTTGCATGGGCATAGTTGTGGGTAGAGGCATCATATTGAAACTTGGGGTATTTAGTGAAAGTTTACATACTAAGTGTTGGGACTCCCTGGCCCTTCCCCTCTTGGCTCACAAGCACTGACAGTTACACACCCACTTTGCTGGCAGGGTATTAGATGAGTCTCCTCCAGGGAAACTGATCAAGCCAAGAGAAAGATCTATGGCTTTTTGGAGGTACCCAGCCAAACCACTCTTCAGTGATATCCATACTCCATAAGCCCCATCCACAGACACAGAGCTTCCAACCAGCTTATAGGTAGGCAACCAAGGGTGACCAGAAAGCAAAGCTAGCTTCTTGTCTGAGAGATATAGGCCAAACAGAAGTAGGAAAATAGTCATGGAGGGACTAGAGACTATATAAGGGATAGGAAACTTAGGAACACACTATAAGAAAGGTAAATGAAGCTATTACACATATGAAACAAGAACAGGATGCTGTTAAAAAAGAGAGGGAAAATTGTGGGAAGAAGGCATTGGAGGACTTTGTCAAAAGGGTGAAAAGGCAGCTGACTCAATGGGAGAAAATATTTGGCAATCATATATCTGATGAGAGTTTAATAGCCATGATATTTAAAGAGATGCTACAACTCAACAATAAAAAGACAAACTGCCTGATTAAAAAATGGGCAAAAGGCTTGAAAAGACAATTGTCCAAAGAAGAAATACAAATGGCAATAAAAACACATGAAAAAATGTTCACTACCACTAGCAATTAGGGAAATGCAGATCAAACCTATGAGATATCATTTCAGGCCTATTAGACTGGCCACTATTAAAAAGTTGGAAAACTGTAAATGTTGGATTGGATGTAGAGAGATAGGAACACTTATTCATTGTTGGTGGCAATGTAGAGTGGTACAGCCACTGTGAATGCCTGTTTGGCAGTTCCTAAGGAAGTTGAATATAGACCTGCCATGGGACCTGACAATACCATTACTAGGTATGCCAAAAGTTAGAAACAACCCAGGTGTCCATCAACTGACAAATGGGTATACAAATTGTGTTTGTGTACACACGATGGAATATTATGATGCGTTAAGGAGAAATGAAGTCCTGAAGCATATGACAACATGGATGAACCTGGAAGACATTATGCTGAGTGAAGCAAGCTAGACACGAAAGGACAAATACTGTATGATTGCACTATTATGGACTAAATATATTATGTAAATTCATGGAATTAACATATTAGAATATAGGTTACCAGAAAACAGAATGAGGGTAGAGAGTGGAAAGCTGATGGTTAATCTGTGCAGAATTGGTTAAAAGGTTGTTTGTAACTCTTTGGAAATGAACGGAAATAGTGAGAACACATCATGGTATTTGTGGCTAGCAGAGCTATTATATGGGCATGACAGTGGCTGAAAGGGAAAGTCTAAGGACATGTATATAATTAGGAGGAAAACTTAAACATGTAACATGGGGCTGTATAACATCGTGAAACTGCATGTAAAATGTGAATACGGCTCATATTGCATAAAAAGATTTTTACAAAATATAAATACAAATAACCTAGAGAGAAGGAAACAGAATAGCAGATATGCATGGCAGGGGAAACATAGAGAGATTGAGAGGTGATGAGTTTTGTTTGTCTGTTTGGTTGGTTTGTTTTTGTTTTTTAGTATTATTATTATTACTAAATAATAATGAAAATGCTCTAAAAATCATTGGAGTGATGAATGCACAACTATGTGATTATACCGAATACCATTGATTGTCCACTTTAGATGGATTTATGCTTTATTAATACATATCAATAAAATGGATTTATTAAACAAAGAAATATCTTAAAGAATAAAATTAGAGCTCTTGGAAATTAAAATTATGAAGGCAAAAATGAAAACCCCTACAGAAATATCAGAAGATAGTGTTGAGACTATTTCCAAGAAAGTATGTCAAAGGACAAAGAAATGGGAAATGGGAGAGAATATATAATGAAATTAGAAAACCAGTCCAGGGAAGTAGATGTGGGTCAAGCAGTTGGGAGCCTGCCTATCACATTGGAGGTCCTGGGTTCCATTCCCAGTACCCCCTAAAGAAGATGAGCAGGACAGCGAGCTGGCATGGTGAGCTGACACAACAAGATGACACAACAAGATGATGCAATGAAGAAACACAGCAAGAGACACAACAAGCAGGGAGTGGATGTGGCTCAAGTGATTGAGTGCCTCTCTCCCACATGGGAGGTCCCAGCTTCGGTTCCTGGTGCTTCCTAAAAAGAAGATGAGCAGACAAAGAGAGCACATAATGAATAGACACAGAGAGCAGACAGTGAGCACAAACAATGGGGGGAGGGGTGGAAAGAAAGAAATAAAATAAATATTTAAAGAGGAAAAGAAAAGAATAGAAAAGAAAATCATTCCAGGAGTTCCAACATGTGAATGAGGAATTTCAGGAAAAGAGAAACAGAAATGTAGGGTAGAATAACATAAAAATAATGAAGAAAAATTTCCAAAACTGAAAGACATGAGTTTCACATTATAAGGACTTTCCCACTTACCAGAAAGAATGAATGAAAAGGTAGACACAACAAAACCCATGGTCATGAATCATCAGACTATTGAGGACAAAGAGCAGATAATAAAATATCTAAAAAGAAAGACAGGTTTCATAAAATAGATAAAGGACTAGAGTGGCTTCAGATTTCTCAACAGTAACTTTGAAATGGAAGACAATGGAGCAATGCTTCCAAAAATTGGAGGGGAAATTATCTCCAATCAAGAAATCTATATCCAGCTCAATTATCAACAAAGTACGTCTGTAGAATGAAGACACATTCAGATATGCAAGCTTTCAAAAAATCTACCGCAGCAGTGGGGGGTGTAGCTTAGTGGTTGAGCGCCTGCTTCACATGTACAAGGTCCCAGGTTCAATCTCTGGTACCTAATAAAAAAAAAAAATTACCACCAAGCACTCTTTCTCAATGAAGTTGCTGGAAGATGTGCACCACCAAAATGAGGGAGTAAACCAATAAAGCGGGTGCATGGGAGATCCAACGTCAATGGAAGCAGGTCTAGAGAGCAGTCAGTTCAGATTGGAGCAGGTCGGAAGGTTCCAGAAAAGATTTCTTCAAGTAGATGAACTTGAAGCATATTGATAAGAATAAGAATACTTAAGAATATTGATGCGAATGATTGTAAGAGAGGAGATTTACACAACTAAAGGAGAATCTGGGGGTAAATTAATGATAAGAACAGACAACTAAGCAAAAAATAAAAGGACAGTTATTAACTATGGGGATGAGGGAGTTGTAAAGGACAGGAAGGCTTATTATAACTATTTTTTTTTTTTAAAGAAAAATGAATAAAACCTTGTAGGGTGCTGTACAAATGAATGGAATGGATGTTTGTTTACGCATACTGATGAACATCAGATTTTTAAGACTCAGGTGTTAGTTTCACTCTCATTTTTAAAAGCAGGCGTAGAAGCTACCTTTTTCTTACAAAATGACATGCCTTTATTTAAAAAGATATATCATTATGGAAATATACAATCTAACAAAATGTCTTCCGTATACTGATCTTCCAGTGATGCCCTCTGTTGATCAATTTTATGTCTATGCCTCAGGATCACTTTATATGTATCTTCCAACATATAATTTTTTTTTTAAAGATTTATTTATCCTCCTCTTGCTGCTTGTGTTCGCTGTGTCCATTTGCTATGCATTTTTCTGTGTCTGCTTGTCTCCCTTTGTTGCATTATCTTGCTGCGCCAGCTCACTGCACTGCGAGGGCCAGCTTGCCTTCACCAGGAGGCCCCGGGAATCAAACCCGGGGCCTCCCATATGGTAAATGGGAGCCCAACCACTTGAGCCACAGCCGCTTCCCCCAACATATAATTTTTAATGTAAAATCTGACCATATTATATAAATGATTTAACAATTGCTTTTCTTTTTCACTTTGCAATACATTTTGCCATTTTCTCCTGTCCCTGTCTATAAACATACCCATTTTGTTAATATACATCTATCTATCATCTATCTATCTATCATCTTAAAACAATTTTATATTTAATGATAACTCTGGGATCAAGATGTATTTCATATTTAAAAAGTTAGGTAAGTCCCTCTGTAGTTAAAAAGGAAGTTTAAAAACGGTTCCTTTGGTATATTACATATTTTTTCCAAGGATTCATTAAACAGGAATATTGATTTTTGTTTTAGGAACACAATAATTTTCATTTTAAATAACGGGATTATTATTATTTTTTCCTATTTGATAAAGCAAAATCAAAGGTTGTTCTGAGATGAAAAATATTTCTTCTCAGTGCCTTGGTGGGAAAGGACTCCATGCTTTCTGTGACTCCACCTGGAGCCAGAGAGCTAAGCAGTTAAAGCTCCAGGGAGCAGTCGGTCAGGTTTAACAAGAACGATGTGTAGCTCTCCACACCCTCCTCTGCAAGACAGAACTGCTTCACGGGTTTGTTGAAACTGCTGTGGAACTATGCGCTAACTCTTCCTATGATTCTCAAAGCTTCTGACTCATGCGAGTAGGGGTTAAATGTTTCAGGATAAAATTCTGCAAATGAGTTAAAAAAAAAAAAAAAAGTACAAACTACATCAAGTTAGATTTGCTGGCATGGACATTAATTTATGGCTGTCCTCCCAATTTGCATGATTTATAACCTTCTCGAATCCAGCCCTTGCTCACTGGAAGCCTTCTCACTTGGAGATTAGCAGTTGAGTCTACTTATTGTGCAACTGGTTCATGGTTACTGAAGACTTCAGGAGGAAATTCTCTCCCTGGTTTCT
>JAQZBX010040154.1:0-12755 GCA_029593785.1 Cabassous unicinctus | reverse complement strand
TTTGAATAGGATTTCTTCTCTGCGGTCTGGGATTTTACTAAGCCTCTGACAAAATGACATCCTTGCCCCTCTGGATTAGGAGAGTCAGCAGAAGCTGTAGTTGGTTTCCCACCCCCCAACCCCCCAGCTTTTGCTCTATTTGGATGTTCACTTTGTATGTTTTTGTTAATTCTACCAGTTGGCTTATGTTTCATACTTTTCTACTGCTTAAAAGGTTAAAAATATTGAAGATAGGAACTTCGTTGTTTTCCTTAATTCTTTTATCTCCCTTATACCTGCAGCAGGGACGCCGTCTATGTATAATAAATCCTTCATGATGATAATGGTTGTTTTACCTTGTTATGCCTATGAGTGTCTATGGTTTTGACAAATGGGTCTTTGCATTACCCTCCACCCACATAAACCTAGGCTATCAGATTATTTAGCCCCACCTCTACTTTTTCTAAAGGACGAAAGCTATGCTAAAACAAAACAAAATACCTGCACTACGATTTTAGGATACTGAGAATTATAGTTATTCAATCACCTATAAAAATACAACTAAAAACAATATGAGCAATTTTTTGGTGCAATTTTTGCAAAGCAGGCCTTTTCATTTATAGTTACTTACTCTATCTCCAGAAAGCCTATATATCTAGTGTAGGAAAATAACTATAGATAAGATAGTTTCTTGCTTTCAAGTTGATACCAAATTGACATTTCCTCATTGCCCAGAAATGTGTTCTTTCATGCCTGATTAGACAGGAATTATGGTACAGCAGGAAAATCTAGAAACAGCCAGAAATCGGATATTTACTAGGTTTTAAGCAGCCCGGGCAAGGTTCTTCACCTCTCCCAGCCCCACTTTTTCATTTTATTAAGATGCAGGTTTGTGTTCAGCTGGTGCTTTGCATGCTGGGTAGTCCTCAGCTGGGAAAAGGCTTCGGGAATGGCCACGGCGTGGGAAGCTGGTCTACGGGCTGCCGGTGGGCTCCCACCAAGGCTACAGCTGCCCAGGTCCACCCTGATCTGTTACCTCCTTTGGTGCTAGGTGTAGAGTTGCATTTGGAGAAAGAGTTCTGAGGCTCTGGACCTGGTGAAAACGACTGGTGTAGACGTTCTCTCAAGCAGCTTTCGGTTTTGAAATTCCCTATGAAGTATAAATTCTGAATTCCTTCGGAGAAAGCTGAATAGCCATTAATAAGATTTCTTCACATAGCTGTTAGCACATTATATATCCCTGTGGTGTTTTGCTGGTAACTGGGTTTTCACCTGCATCATGACTGTGTGTATATAGAAATTCAATTAAGTCTGCCAGTCCCAGCATGTTACTTAAATTGACAGTCCTTCAAATCATGATCAGCTTAGAAAATTGAGAGTACACTACACAGACTCTGGCTCTTGAATTATGTCTATTGATTGTGTGGCTTGTCCACTACAGTAAATGTGCTATTGTTCAGCTTGGTGGGTTAGAAGTCATGAAACCAACGGTGTGGATGGCTCCTTGTAGAGCTGGTTAGCCATGCTGGCTACCGTGTCCACTGTTAACCCCCAGCCTCCCAGTTTGCAAAGCTTGGACTTTTAATGAAGAAGGACAGGACAGAAAGTATGGCTGAATCCCCAACGTCCATGTAATCCAATTCAAGGCAGTCAAAAAACATACTCTTAAAAGATAAAGGCTAGCACAGTTTATTAGATATCACCTATGCAAAACCCAAAACAAATGACAACCAAAAACAAACAGAAAACCTTATCACTACAGTGACAGAAAATGAATGTGAGATGTTCATCTCAGCTATCTAATTTCTAAAAAAGTGAACCACCTTTTCCCTGGCAAACAAACACAAAATAAACTGCCAAACAGAAAAATTCCCCCATTCCTGAAGAACACTTGAACCAAGGAAAATAAAGATAGCTCTGGGCTACAGTATACATTTTACGAACACTTTCCTATTTTTGAAATGCACTTTATATGCTTTATCAAACTTACTTCTTCAATGAAACCTTGAATAGTTTAAACAACTTTAACAAGGAGGGATCAGTTTTATTTTTATGATATTGAGAACTCAGGTTTCATTATTTCTGGGGGATTCTAATTTATTCACACAAATGAAAGAATAAGAAATAAAGAGCAATATATATGTGTGTTTATATAGGACTATGCACATATATATATTTATCTTTACTAAAACTTTAATTGTCTGCTATTTTAATAGACATCTTCACTTCACTTCTAGTTCCAATCCTAGCTTCTGTAGTTCTGCTTTGGTAAAATACTCCCCTGGCAGGCAAAACAGCTATTTTAACTCATAGCTGTAAATCTTCTCTGTGAGGGAGGGATATCATTTAATGAAAAAGAGATAAAAGCGAGTTTTCATGGAATGTCGAGAAAGTAAGACATTCCTTAATCTCACTGAAATCGGGGTGTCTTGTTTAGTTTTGAAAATGTACTAAGGATATGGCCGATTCCTCTTTCCTAACTGCAAGGTCATTTCTAAAGTCAGCCAGAGAGAAAGTTGCATGTGAGCGATCTGTCTTTATCAGGACAAGGGAAGGTATGTACAAGTGGCAGGGGAAAAAATAGCTGACCTTAGAGAAGACTTTGCCAGACTTTGGGTACTGAACTTTTAAACCTAGGAAACAAGCTACTTTTAAACCTCCTGCTGTACTCCCCCAACTCTATAAACCTACCTTTATTTCAGCATACCTAATGTAGTGTAATGATTTGTTTTCCTGTTGCAGACTTTGATAACCCACAGAGAAGAAGCAGGGTTCATCTTTGTGTATCTAACACTGAGCCTACTGCATGACACATGGTAGATATTCAATAGCTGTGTTTTCTTTTTAACTTTATTTTGTACATTTAATAATTGGAAATATAAACAATTAAAAACTAAAAAGTAAACGCAGATGAATAAATACATACATTTCTCAATTAAATGTATTGGATACAAATAAGTTTTTTAAAAATCAAACAGTATGTTATACAATATATTTGATACATAGTAACGCAATCATACAGTATTTGTCCTTTTGTGTCTGGCATGCTTCATTCAACATAATGTCCTCCAGGTTCATCCATGTTGTCATATGCTTTACCACTTCATTTCTTCTTACAGCTGCATAATATTCCATCGTGTGAACAGACCAGTTTGTTTATTCGTCTGTTGATGAATACCTGGGTTATTTTCAACTTTTGGCAATCGTGAATAATGCCGAATAACTGTTTTTTAAATGGATGAATGTGTGTCTCCAAGAGGGAGCTTTACTGATTCACATGTGGGAACAAGGCAGAAACACTATAACATATTAAAATCTTATGTTCTGCAAAGAGTTTTAGGTTTGATGGATGGTACCTTAGCTTCATATAATGTTTCCCTGTGTTTGAGAATGTTCACATATTTTTTCTCATTTGATCCTCTCTGTAGATCAGGAGGGTTTGCAGGGGAAGTATGATTTCCATTTTGCATATGAAGAAATTGAGCTCTTGCCCAGGTAAATCTAAGACCAGACGTACCGTGTGCTGGTCCCCTCACTGAGGGCCCTTTCATGAGTCCACTTCTCTAACATGTCAGTCTATTCATTTCACCCTCCTATCTTCCTTTCTCACCCTTAGAGTAAGGTAGATGAAAGCCATCGTCTTCCCAGACTTGGCATGTTTGCTTAGGGAGAAGCCATGAGAGTTTCTGGGACTGCAGGAAGCAATAAATAATAGGACAAGAAGCAGTGGCAGCAGGTGATAGGTGGCTTGTGCTTTCTTTCCTTTCCCCTGTTTTGTAAACAGAGTGGGCAGTTCTGTGACTCCCAGCTTCCCCAAGTGAGCTCTCAGAGGGCCTCTTGGCTGCACGGAGCTTTTGTCATCACTGGAAGGTGGACATGTGTTATTTATAAAAAGAATCCTGCTGTGCAACTGTTTGCCTTTCTTATGACCTATTATCAGGAAAAAAAGGAATCCCTGATTTTTTTTTTTAATTGAAATTTTATATTTTACCATAACCTTTTAAAGGAGCAGTGACTGTGCCTTATTCATCTTTGTATTTTCCAGAGCCTGGCATTGGCTCCTCCATAGTAGGTTATATTTGTTGAACAAATGAGGTGCATAGGAGGAAAACATCCTAATTCAAATTTTGTACATTGTACAATGATACCCCAAAGTGACTTGCTGTATTCCACACTAGCCCTTCCTCCCCTCCAACCAATGAACATTACAGGGTGTGCCGGGGCTGACTGGCAGCCCACCGACTCAGCTTCGGAAGAAACATCATCTGGTCGATATGTCTGTGTTTGTGCAATCGTTTGAACACTTTCATCACATTTTGTCTTTATTAAAAATTAGAGGAAATTGAGAAACAATGGAAATTACTGGGGTGCTAATAGTGGTAAACTTTTATCTCACTGTATGTTTGACTCTTTGGATTTAAGCTGGTCAACTCTGTGGTCAAATATGAAGAAAAAGATCAGGACATTTTGTCAAAACTTGTGCCTAAAAGGTGAGGTGTAATTAAGGGTTTTATAATATGGCAAAATTTAGAAAACTACCTTCATTTCCCTTTACAACATGCAAATATAATTTGATTTTTATTCTTTTTAGTTCAGAGACATCTTCAGAAATCCTTTGTATGGGAAGGTTAAGTTAGCTGGCATTATTTAGGAAGATGAGAAATATTTATTATAAAGATGTTTAAATGGTGTTAATTAAAGAGTAATTGAACAGTTTTCCAATGTATAAAAACAGCTTTTGCTTATGGCTCGTGTGACTGGATCGTTATCTAAACTGGGGTCATGGAGACTCCCGGTCTACTTAACACTCAGCCACTAACTGGGAGTGTCCCTGGAGCAAGTCGCTGGAATGTCCTGGCTCAGAGTTACTCATCTGTACAATGTGGGTGGCTCTATCCGGGTTCTTTGCACCCCCAGATAGGCTCCCTCGACCTGACTTGTGGAAAAAGCCCTGAGTTCCAGGGGACCCGGTTTGGGGAGAAGGTGCCCAGTGGGAGAGAGACAAGCGTTCCCCAGGTTCTTTCACAGAATTTGGAGACTGGGGCTGGGGGGTCGAAGTCGTTGCAGTTTCTCCTTTAAAATGACCGTCAAAAGGCAAAAATAAAAGGAATTGCCACTTGTATCTCAGGTTATCCCATAGAAAAGAGCCGGAGCGTTTTTCCTCTTTTATCTTCATGCCAAAGAAATTCATGGTGGTGAAGATGTCTCCAGCAAGCGACGGTTCTCTGTAAAAAATCTTTTGGCCACGTCAGCAATCGGACTTCTGAGACAATTTCCTGGATTACTGAAATTAAAGGAAACTCCAAAAAACCTAAGCCAACCCAAACTCCATCATCTAAGCGTTCCCTCCTCAGTTTCGCGCTTCTGGGTTGGCATCGTTTCCAGGGATGAGCCAAAGGAAAGTACTCGTCCAGTCGAATGCGCCTTCTTTTCAGCTCATTTCCGTCCTGGGGATCGAGGAAATCCTCCAACGCGAGGGGCCACGCTTTCCCCGGCCCCCGCGGCCGAGCGCTGCGCGCAGCAGCCCCCGAGGCGCAAGACCTCCCGGGCTCACCGCGCCCGGGGCGGGGGAGTCGCGGGGCGCCCCCGCCTATCGCGGCTCTTACTCAGGCCTCGGCGGCGCAGGGCGGTGGCGCAGGGCGGAGCCGCAGGTGGGGAGGGGCGGCCCTGGCGCGTCGGCGACCCCGGCGGGGGGCAGGCGAGGGCGGCCGCGCCCGCCTCGGGAAGCCGGCGGCCAGGTGTGGCTTGGGCGCCCCTTGCCAGCGGGGAGGAGACAAGCGCCGCGCCGACCAACACCACCACCCAGCCCCGAGCCGGCTCCTCTGCGCGCTCGCCGCCCTCCGAGCCACAGCTCGCCCTCCTCGCCCCGCTCCTCCGGCGCGGCCGCTCCCAGCGCTCCCCGGCGCCCGCCCGCGGCCCGGGCCACCCCGCGGAGAGGAGTGTCCTGGCTGCACTTCGGCACCGCCCCCGAGGCCCGCGAGTTCCCGGGGCTCGCCGTTTTTGCCTGGGAAGGCGCCTCCGACGCGCTCCGAGCGGGTCCGCTCCCGCGTATGCCTCGGCCCTGAGCGCTCTCTGAGTGCCCGCCGACATGAGCTGCAACGGCGGCTCGCACCCGCGCCTCAACACGCTGGGCCGCATGACCCGCGCCGACTCGGGCCCCGACCTGCGCTACGAGCTGACCTGCGGCGGTGGAGGCGGCGGCGGCGGCGGGGCCTCCAACGGCAGGATGTACTGCACGCGGCGCTGCACGGTCACCGACCAGAACTCGGACGGCTACTGGTGGGTGCCCTGCCCCGCGCGGGACAGCGCTGGGCTGGGGGCGCCTGGAGAGCGGGCGCCGGGCGCGGGGAAGCGCGGGGCCTGGGGCGCCTGGAGAGCGGGCGGCGGGCGCGGGACAGCGCTGGGCCGCGGGCGCCTGGAGAACGGGCGCCGGGCGCGGGGAAGCGCGGGGCCTGGGGCGCCTGGAGAGCGGGCGCCGGGCGCGGGGAAGCGCGGGGCCGGGGGCTCCTGGAGAGCGGGCGCCGGGCGCGGGGGTGCGCGGGGGAACGCGGGCTCCCGGCGCGGGGGAGCGCGGGGCCGGGGCCGGGGCCGGGGAAGCGCTTACACACCTAGCAGAATCAGAGAAAGTTGGAGAAGGGAGCGATCGCCCTCATTGTGCCGACGAGGAAACCCGGGTCCAGAAAGCGGAGAGTCCTCTTCCCTCCCCACGAGGCCGTAGAAGCCCTTCCCGAGCGGGCTGGGTGCAGGACCCAGGTGTAGACGCCTGTGCGCTGCGTGGGGCCTTGAAGGGTGTGTGGCGTGCGGGGACTAGCGGCTGCTGTCCGGCGAGCCGGGGCTCGGTCCCACCTTTCCCCCCCTTCCCGCGTCTGCACGGCCCTCAGGGCTGGCGTCGCTTTTGTCTCAGGCCCGAGTTTCCCGGGCGGCAGGTGGGAGGTCAGAACCGGCGCGGCTGTGACAAACCCACCCCACCTCTCTTAACTGTAACCAGGGAAGGAACGGGGTCTGCGGCCTGCCCAGGGGCGACGGTGGGGCCTCTATTGGGTCACCCCGAATTCCTGCTCACCCCGAGGCCGCCAGCGCGGTGCTCCTGGGCTCTCCGGCCATCGAAGGGACCTGAGCCACGGACGGCGCCAAACTGAAGGCTGCGCGCCCTGGCCCCTGTCCCTCAAACGAAGTTCCTGGAAAGGGCAGCAGCGAGGCCCGGGTCGCACCTGCCGCTGGGCTGCGGGGCGGTCCCTTAGTACTTCCTTTTTCAAAAAGCACGCGGTGAAAGACCCCAGGGCCTTGGTGTTGGAGGGCCGTCGCAGGGTCTGTCCTTGGAGCGGGAGAGCGTGGGCAGGGTGCGGTGGAGGAGGGGGCGCCCCCTGCCACCTCCGCGGACCCTCAACGCCAGGGCCCCCCACGGCCAAGGTGCCCCAGGGACGCCACTTCCCAGGGGAAGAGGGCTGGGTCCAGGTTCGCGGGATCAGCGCGGAAACAGACCGAGACGGTCCTGTGGACGGGTGGGAGGAAGGGTTAGGAATCTGGCCTCACCCGCTGCCCCCAGCCGGGCTCTGGGTGCCCGCGTGAGCCGGGAGAGTTCTCCCGCCCGCACCCCTCTCAGTCCCGGGCCAGCCCTTCCCGCTTTTGGGAAAGAGGCCCTGGGCCCCAGAACGCTGTTTACCTTGTGTGGTTGGTAGCTTTAGGCTGGGGAGGAGCAATCTGAATATGCCCCAAAGGCTTTTTGTTTTGCAAGCAGCTTTGAAGCCTAGGACTACTCGAGTTGCAATCTGCTCTCTGCTTAGACCCCCCCCTCCCCCCCAGCACCCTCATAATTTAGTTTCTCTTTTAGAGTTAGCGCTCAGTCTTGGGGCGCTCCGTTTTCTGAACAGAATGCACCTGGGGATTTCCAGGAAAAATGTGCCAGGCAACAGATGGAATAAGGGAGAAATTTTTGGCAGTTTTCATTTTGGCTTTTCAGTTTGCTCTAAAACTTTGCCGATCGTTTATTTAAATCCTAAGCTTTACTTTTTTTCCTTCCAGTATTTGGGAATCACATTCTCTTAATCCACACGTTTAAATCCAAGCCTGGAGGATAATATTGGGAATGTATAAAAATGATTTTGGAAGTAGATGAGGATTGTGGTTAATAAGATAAATACAGGAATGTTCTTCTACAGGGTGTTAAGAATGTGGTAAGACATGGGAAAAATAGAACTAATGTAATTTATGGAGTATAGTTAACAACAACGTTGTAATGTTTTTGTAGCAAAAGCAAAGTTGGTACTATATTAATTTAAAGGTAAAGGGTTTGGTTTTGTGAGATATGAATATGAGTAAGCTTTTTTTTTTTCACTTCTTCATTTTTTTTTCATTAATAAGGAGACCTTGATTATGTCTTTTAACTAATCTGTGTTCATCTGTGTATCCTTCTGAACACTGGAGAAACAACTGAATTAGCAGTTGTAATTAGATGAGATAAAAGTGCCTGAAAAATAACTTTTTAGGAGTAATGTTTCCATAACTGTTGAGCTGCCTTTTTCTGTTATTTTTGTGAATTTGAAATGAAGTTGTTAATAATAAAAAAAACCCAAGTCAGAATTTGCAAGGATTCTTTAGCTGCTTTCCTTTTCCGCAGTCTATGAACCAAAATTTTAAAAATATGCTTTTGTTACTTTAGAGCCCCTATTTTTAAAAATTGACTCTAATCAGTATTATTAATTGAATATTTTATTCCCTTGGCATAAAATATTACCTATACATTTTATAGGTAACATTTTAAGTAATTAACTAATTAGTGAACTCCATAACAAGGTTCATAAGGATTCTTTGCTGAAACATTTAATTTGGGGGAGGTTCAAATTTTTTTTTTTTTGGCATAACAGCGTAATTGCGTGTGTTCTGTTTTTCCAGCTTAAAGTCTGTTTTTCAACCCATCAAGTTTGACATCCCTCTGAGAAGGATAAACAGACGCAAGTGAAAATTTACCTAATTTTGAGGAACTGTGATTTTCTGTCCATTGGTGTTGGGCTTGGCAGGGCAGTAAACTTGGGCACACTCAGTCCCTTCAGATCCAGTTACAAAGTTTCCCCCAAGCCTGTATCGGCCTGGGTTGTGAGATAGCACTCGTTCTGTTAACTCCAATTGAATTGAGAATTAATGAAATACAAAATAGTCTGCTGATGCTGACCTTTGCATTTTAAAAGAATGGCTGTTAAGGGAGGTAAGGCAGGCACCTGCCTCTGTTTTCCTGGTGGTTTTATGGTTTTGCAGGAGGGACTGGTTTGCCCACTGCATGTACCTTTAGAAGTAGGCTGCCATCTCTAAGGGCTGTGCTAAGTGAATGAGGATTACGCATTTAATAATAAGTACTTTTCTGACCATTTTCAGCTCCCAAAAGTTTTTCTAAATAAAGTCTTCTCTAAGCACGGACACCAATATGGAAATTCTTGAGGATACTTAAGGTTCTGCTACTTAATTGGCTGAATTTGATGGGTCAATTTTGAAATACGAGTGTTTGACTTGGGCCCTTTCTGTAATTAAACTCATTTGAGTGCATAGAGAGTCCGAATCTGATTTTTACCCGTTTTAAAATGACTTTAAAATAGCCCTCTTCGGTCTGTCCTTTACATTAAATAGTGCTTGTCAGTTTTGAGGACAGTATTATATCTCATTTGTGGTTCTCCCCACTGGTCTTTTTGTGTCTACTTTAGGCTGACTGGTTTCTGCAGCTACTTTATATAATTTTTTGTGTACTTCTTAATATTTTGTGATTGATAACATAGTAAGTATATTTTTGAAAATTTGGACTTTTTTTGTATAGGACATTCTGTTAATATTGTTTCCGTTTAAGACAGTATTACTCTTTTTGCTCCTGTAATGAAAAGAAATGACAAATCTGTAGTGAATTTTGTCACCAAAGTAAGAATGGTAGCAAAGTGACAAAAGTCCCCCAGTTAGAGCTTCCACTGATCAAAGTGTGCATTTGGTAGGAGGATTAAAAGCAGGTAGAGTAATTAAAGTTTCAGAAATATGTGATTATAATGTTAATGCTTACTTTTCCCCAGAACTCATGATTTCAGAACCAAATACATATAATCACTATGTGATACACGTTTTACAGGTTGTTTCAAACTACTTTTTAAACAAAGCCTATTTCTCAGCATGAGATAAACAGGTCCATTTGCTTTGAATTTAGAGTTGAGGGAATACTAAGGATTACCGAGTTTATAGAAACCCCACTTTTAGAGGCAAGCAGATTAAGATTTGCCCAAGATCCCAGAGCCCACTCAGGGCTGAGCTGGCAGAGAACCCAAAGCCCCTAGACTCGACAGTACTGTAATGACAGGATGGAAGTATCTTAAATTCCATTTATTCATTCATCCAGCAGGTATTTGATGAGCATGTACTGTGTGCTCTTAGGGGAGATTTAAAGGGGAAAATCCTTCTCCAAAGGAGTGTATGCTCTTTATAGGAAGATAAGTACACAAGTAGCATAATGCTAAAGGCTAGTAGAATGTTCTGTAATACAAAAAAGGGATATAAATGTCCCAAGAGGCTTAAAAAAATAGGTGAGGTAACATCACTAGTAAGACTATACAGGGAAGCGGATGTGGCTCAATTGGTTGGGCTCCCGTTTACCATATGCGAGGCCCCAGGTTCGATTCCCGGGGCCTCCTGATGAAGGCAAGCTGGCCGGCACAGTGAGCTGACTGTCCACACAGCTCGGTGAGCTGACGCAGCAAGATGACCCAACAAAGGGAGACAAGCAGACACAGAAAAACGCACAGCAAATGGACACAGCGAGCACAAGCAGCAAGGGGGGCATAAATAAATGAAATAAATCTTTAAAAAAAAAAAAAAAAAGACTATACAGAGGTGGCCTTGATTTGCCCTTTGGAGCATTTCAGTTGGTAAAGTTGGGTGGGTAGAGAGAACATTCCCAGGGAGCAAAGGACAAGAGAAAAGCCTGAGAGGAGCAAATTCACAGCCAATAGGGGTGGTCTTTGTGTGTGTAGGGTGGGGCGCGTGCTGTGCATTCTCTAGTAGAAGAGGGGAAGCAGAAAGACAAAAGGAGGAAGGAGACTTTGGGACCAGAGCATGGATGACCTTGAAAGCTATGGTGAGGGCTTTGGATAGACATAGAGGCATGGAGAGTGTTTGAAGAGAGAATGAAGGAACAAAACTGAGCCCTAGGCCTGTGGCTCTGGCAGCAGTGCGTAGAGTGGCACGAAGTGGGCAGAGAGGCAGGAGGGAGTTGGCTTAAGGAAGCAGTCACGCCAGTTAGAAGCGAGGTAGTAAAAGTCATGAAGAGGGTGGAGGTGGTGGTAGGGCGGAAAGTAGATATTGCTGAGGTGGAAGGACAGCTGCTGCTAAGATTCGGATGTCAGAGGCAAGGGAGAGTCCGAGAAGATAGGTTTTGAGCTTGGGTGACTCATCTGCTGGATGCATAAATATTTCTCTGGGAAATGATTGCAAAGTAAGAGGCAGATTTGCCTCATACCTGGCAAACAGCATTCACATGCTTATTAAATGTGGGGAAGTTACCAATTTTTAAAATAAAAATATCAGATCAGCGTTTAATGATAGTTGCCATTTATTAAACACCCTGTGATGCGTCATGTGGATTATGTATGTTATCTCAGGCCTCACAACAAGCTTCCCATTTTACAGGTTGGAAACTGAGGTTAAAGTAGTTAAATGACTTAGCCAAGGTCACCCAGCTAGTAATTGGCTGATCTAGGTTATATACCACAATTGCTCAAGAAAAGGTCAAACCTTAGTTGTTAGAATTTCTTTTCTACTTGTAAACTCTTCCATCTGAGTCTTTCCTTTTTTTTTGAGATACTAGGGCCAGGGATTGAACGCGGGACCTCGCATGTAGGAAGCAGGCACTCAACCACTGAGCCACATTGGCTCTCCTGAGTTGGTTTTTTCATTTGTTTGCTTGTTGTTTGTTTTTAGGCGGTACCAGGGACTGAACCCGGGACCTTCCAAGTGGGAAGCAGGTGCTCAACTGCTCCCCCTCTTCTTTTCAGTTTGTGGTCTTCCTCACTCTACATTCCTGGGAAGTATGCATTTCATAACTACATATTTCTTCATTAAGAAATATTAATATTTGTGTAGTTTCCAGCTGCTTCAGAAAAAACAGCAATATGATGGTACATAAAGCAGACTAATTGTTGGGCACATCTCTTTAACGGGACAAACAGCATTCAACAAGTAGTTAATTTTTTCTCTAAATATGGACATTTGTAGCATTGTCGTTCAGGTGTTTGAAATGTCTTGGGAAGCAGAAAACTGCTGATGGCCCTGATGTCTCAAGGCTGACGCCTCAGGGTGGAGCAGAGCTGGGCTTGGGTGTGACTTTGAGAGTCTAGCGCAACTCTCAGCCAACCAGTCTTTCCAGACTGGGAAGTTCTAAAAGGAACGTATCTGTCTGGAGGCCCTGGCGCTGGAGTGCTAGTGTCGGTGAGCATTGGAGTTCTGCCCCGTCCTTGGCTTTGATCCTTTTCCCTCCTGCCCTAGATTGGCTGGTCCCAGTGGTCCTGCCACTTGAAAATGACCAAGTACGGTTTGGATGTTAACACTGCAGCCTGCAGATCCCAACTTCCAGACACCAGGCTGGCCGCTGTTCTGAAGCTTCATCCCATAAAATTCTAGCACCATCAAATAATTTACACCTCACCACAAGGTCCTTCCAAGGCCTCGTGAATGTAAAAATCTCTGTTTTGCAAAAATCACTTCACTTTAGTGAGAAGCTGAAGCAAACGGATCTAGGAGTTTGCTGGGAATTA
>JAQZBX010040153.1:0-22766 GCA_029593785.1 Cabassous unicinctus | reverse complement strand
TTTTTTTTTTTTTGTGTGTGTGTCCATTCATTGGGCAGTTCTCTGTGTCTGTTTCCTGCCCTCTCCTCTCATCCTTCTCCTCCTGTCTTCACCGGGATTCGATTCTGGGAACCTCCAATGTGAGAGAGAGGTGTTCTGCCACCTGTGACACCTCAGTTCCTGGTTTTTCAGTGCGTCTCATCTTGGCTCTCCCCTGCGTCTCTCTCCTATTATGTCATCATCTTGCTGCATGATTCATCGGGGCCTAGGGGCTCACCCACTCGCGGGGCCAGATGGCTCACTGGCTTGTGGGGCCTGGGGGCTCACTGGCTCACGGGCTTGATGGTGCGTCCGTGCACTTTCTATATTTTTCTTTGATTTTACCGGGAGGTCTCAGGGATCAAACCCAGGTCCCTCCATATGGGAAATGGATGCCCAACTATTTGAGCCACATCTGCCCCCTGCATTCATTTTTTGATGGACATCTGGGTTATTTCTACCTTTTTACTATTGTGAATATGGCTGCTATGAACATTCACATTCAAGTCCCTGTTTCTAATTCTTTTGGGTATACTCCTAGGAATATAGGAGTGGAATTTCTGGGTAATTCTGTTTTACTTTTTGAGGAACTGACAAAGTGTTTTCCAAAGCAGCTGAATCATTTTACATTCCCAACAGGAATGTATGAGGGTTCCAGTTTCTCCACAGGCTTGCCAGCAACAGTAAAAGATAACTTCCAAATATGTATTTGAAAACCACTGATTGATAAGGGGTTTGAAATTACAATAGTCTTTTCAAAATCATATACACAAAAAAGTGTGAAAATTGCAAGTATACAACCTGATGAATTTTCAAAAATTCAACGCACCTGTGTAACCAGGATTCAGCTGAAGCAGTAGAATATTATCATCACTGAAAGGCTCCTTCCTGTTGCCTTCTAGATAATTTCCCCACTCCAAGGAAAGCCATTCTTCTAAATTCTAATAGCATAGATTAGCTCTGCTTGTTTTTGTTTTAACATTTTGTAAGTGGCTTTATACAATATATACTCTTTCATACATGACCTTTGTCTCTCAACATATGAAAATGGTGGAAAATATGAAATTCATCTGTATTTTTGCATATGATTGAAGTTTGTTTATTCTTACTGAATATAATATTCCATTGTGTGACTACACCACAATTTATTTATCCATTCTATAGCCGTTGTGCATTTGAGTAATTCCCAGTTTTTGGCTACTGTGAATAGTACTGATATGATAAGTATCCATTTCTGTTGGGTTTATATCTAGGAGTATAATTTCTAAGCCATAGTGTATGCTTATATTCAGCATTAGGAGATATTGCTAGACAGTTTCTAATCTTTTAAAATCACAGTGAATTCTTGTGTGGAAATTTAGCAAATAAAACTATATTCCAAATGTCAAAACCAAGCAAACAAACCTACCTATGGAGTGGATGCATTATCAACAGATTTGCCCAAATGAGGAAAGAATTAGTCAATTGGAAGATAATAGACTGCAGCACCGAGAGACAAAAGAATTGATAGCAAGAAAGAGATTAATAGACACAAAGGATAAAATTAGAACATCCAACCTATGTCTAATTGAAGGAGGCTCAGTGGAATTGTGTCAGAGAAAGAGAACCGTAAATTATCTAACTCTTTCCTATCCAGTAGAAATATAATAAGAACCACATGTGTAATTAAAAATTTTCCAGGCTGCATTATGTTTTATTTCATCCATTATATACAAAATTTCTTAGTTAAGCATGTAATCTATATAAAAATTATTGCTGATATATTGTGCATTCATTTTTCATACTGTTTTCAGAATCTGGTGGGTAGCTTTATACTCGGCACATCTCAATTTAGACTAGCCACATTTCACGTACTCAATTGCCACATCTGGCTAGTGGCTACCATACTGTACAGTGCAGATCCAACCAAGGAAGGCATATAAGAGAAGGGAAGTTCCTGAACGTCACTAGGTCTTGGGAGATGTGAGCCCGTTGAAGCAGAAGGGCTGTGTTGTGAAGGTGGGAGGCATGTGGGTGAGTGTAATGCCACAGTGACAGCTTTGGGGTTTGAGTTTACACACATTCATATCCCATCTCTACAGTTATTATACCCTTCTACATCCAGTGAATTACAAAATTACAGCTGTTAAGTAGTTTGGAGTAATAGTAAATAATAGCTTAGTACAAGAAGAGAGATATATCATATCTGTTGAATTTACAGAGGGGATTTGGAAACTCAGAATTTAATGATCCTTATGCAAATTTGACCAGAAGCCTAAAGTGAGCACGTCTGACATTTACATCAAAGTTCACTGTGTGTATTAATAGAAGCAGGCAGTTTGGAAGTGGTTTTCATTTCTTTGGCTGTACTGTGACAACTTGACTACAAGTAGGTTGTTACCTTGGTTTTTATGTCTCAGTTAAAAGAGAGCACCATGTCTTAGTGTGCTCATGCAACACAAAAGCTATATTACCTGATTCTGGATCAAATACATATAAACTTGACCCAAATAGCCCTGAACTTCCCGGGAAATTCTATGTTTGGGTAAGATACGTGACTGTAGTCAGTTAGTTAACTGCTGCAAGAGCTTTGAAAGCAGTGAAACAAGTAAAACACTTGGAAACTCTGTCTAGCTTCTGCTATTTGAAAAGCAGTAATAGAATTGAAAATTTTCATCCTTAAAAACATCTCAAAAGTGCTGTATTTATCTGTGTAATGATCACACATTTTTACGCTGGCTCTGCCAGTCCAAAATTAGAGTGTGACGATTATGCAAGGGAGACTATTATGTAAAGTTGTGATCTTTATGATGGAAAAATTATTTTCCCATACTCTAAAGTATGGAACCAACACAGCCAATTAAGTGTTGCCATATGTTTGATTATGGGACTAATAGTGAAATTATTAGTTTAATCCTATAATCCCTAGTATTGGAAGATGTTAGTGTTTTAGAAAGTTCTACCATACTAAATTTGATATACTCTTTATATTGGCTTTTAGAAATTTATGAAAGAGTCTCAGTCTAATGTAGTACCTATTCCAAATTGGCCATCTTAGAAAATATATATCATTGGGATGTTGAGCCATTTTTTGCACACCCATTATCTATGAAACCAAAGGAAGCTGATATAGCAAATGCCTCTGTCTCCCTCATGTCACAGGATTGAGTTTACTAGAGGTGCAAGAGCATCCAGTGAAGAGAGTAGTATGCTAGGAATTGGAGCTTCTGATTGTGTGACTAGGAGAAAGTCACTGGTAATTTTACTTTTGGATGCTTTTTCAATTAAAAAAAAAAAAGCAGTCTTTGTATAATGTTAGGAGTGGAAGAAATCTTAGAGGTCATTCCCCACCCCCCACCCCCACTACAAAGTACTAAAACTTTCTAAAACATCTAGGACAAATGTTCATCCAGCTTTGACTTGAATCCTCTCAGAAGTTACTCCTTTAGAACATCGTTCCTTCCATTGTTTAATATTTCCCAGCGTTAGAAAATTCTTCCTTGTACTGGGCCACAGTCATTTAGCCAGTGCCTAACTCATAAGAGGTTTGGGAGGTAAAAGAGATAATAAAAGTGAAAGGTGTTTCTTTTAACAAACCAAAAATACGGCATGTAAATTGGTCACTATGTTTATTGATGTGGATCTTCTTGAATGGACCTAGTCTAGTTGAAATGCCTAAATTCTTGCTTTTCTTTCAGCAACCCCCCAAACTGAAAAAATCAACAATATGTGGCTTCATAATCCAGTCATTGAACTATTATGGGTTTGTCCTAATAGTAGGGAAAAGAATACTGCCTCTCTAGGTTAACCAGGAATTGCACATTTTTAAAAGGTTGATTTCATTTTTATCCTCAGAGTCTAACATTCAAACTCTGAAGAGGGTTAGGAAATCTCACTTTGACTGAAGGGCATGGTTGCCAGGGCACCAGAATCTTCTAGTTTTCTCCAGTGTGGGGAGAGTGGGTGACATATGTTGAGGGATGCAGCTAGTCTGTGGGCTCTCCTAGAACCATAGGGTGTAGTCCCTCTTTGTTCATTTATTCATGTAGTATTTGTTGAACTTTCATAGTTAGTGCCTAGCACTGTCTTATCTGAGGAAGCCTTAAATATCCTCTTCAATATGATATGTCAGCTCTAGTGGACCTACGATGAAGGTGGAGCTGTTCCAGGCTAGCTGGGGAGCCTAGAGGGTCTAGACCTGAACTTCAGTCCTCAGTGGGGTTTCCCCTTAGATGAATTAGAATCTCGAAGAACCTCCCCACTGCCTTAGTCTCTCTAACACCCCTTGTGGAGAACGCTGGGATCCCCTTGATTCACTCTGCTCCTGATGCCCTGAAGCTCTGAATCCAGCTGTGAAGGTCTGTAATTTAGACTTGGGCAGGGGAGGGCGAGGCAAGCAGAGAGCAGAGCCAGGTGGAGGCTGCGGAATTCTCAGGGGTATCTTAGGTGACCCTTTTGTCACCTCAGTATTCTGAAAACTCGACAGCTGAGATCTTAGGTGGGCTTTATATTGGATAGCCTCTTCTTGACTTTGGAAAAGGTGGTGGGGAGATAATGAACTTCCTTTCTGATTTAGCACTTGGTCTTGGTTCTAGGGTAATTTCTTTCCATCCCTGCTCTTTATCAAGTGTGATTTCCAGGTGGATTTCCTTTCTCAGTCATCTCAGTTTAAACTGAAGGTGTGGTGTCTTGTTCTAGGTGCTAAGTCTTGTCAGGGAGAGAAACAGGGAGAAACCTGACCTATATTTGATCAAACACGATAAGTCACTTAGCTCATGATTGGCTAGCCCTTGGCTTCTTGCAGCAGTGTAGCAGCAGCTCCAAGCAGAACCTCCATTTTAGATATTTATATCCCTGATGTTGAAACACACAAACTATTAGGCATTCCAAAGCAAATGTTCTGTGGGAAGTAGAATTGTGAACTATGTATCCCAAAGGAAGAGCCTGGCATTCAAAGAAAAAAAGCTCAAATAACAGGGGAAAAAGGAAATTCAGGCTGCTTGCAAGCTGGAAAACCGGATGCTGCTCTCTATTGAAATGACTGAAAACAAGTGCTGTGATTTCAGGCACAGTGAAGTGGAGTAGAGGTTGGTAATAATGTCATATGTACTGAGTCTAGCAACGAGAGGGCCTGGAGACAGTGGCAGATCTATGAAATTTGAGATTACCAAGCAAGGGGATAATTATAAAGGCTTTATAATTATTTGTTATGGGTCTGCCTTTTGAGGGGACCAGAGTTCCTTGAGGGATTTGTACAGTGGAGACAGGTTCTGAAGTCTTAACGCCTAGTGCAAATCCTGGCTCCATACTTGTGATCCAGGTTACTCAGCATGAAGCTGACTTGTTTTTGTCATTTATAAAGTAGCCATTGGAATGACACCTTCCTCACAAGGTTGTTGCAATGGCAAGTCAAGAGCTTAGCCTGGTGGCTAGCATCTAGTACTCCTGACTTGTTTGGTATTATTATCAGCACCTATATTTCTGTAGCCCAGAATTGTACTTGGCTTATAGTACATTCAATAGATGTTTGTTCAATAAATAAATGAGCACTTATGCTAGTGTGTTAATAAAATTTTCATCTTCATTTAATTACTTCCCTTCGTTGCTGGTTAATATTATTTGATTTACTGTTAAGACATGTAAAAACTGTGGAATAAGGATTCTGAAAATAATAATCAAATGCGAAGATAGTAAACACAAATTTTTCTCTTAAATAAGGATATAAGAAACACTTTTATAAATCACAAACCTATTTCCTTCTGTATACACCATCATTCTGCAACTATAAATTAGTATGTAATTAACCATCTTTCTTTCTAGGTCTTTTTCTCCTTCCGTGTTAAGTAAAAAATGGCTGTGTTCTTTCCAGGGTCTATGGCAGAAATCTGGGAGTCATTCCTGCCTCCCCTCTTTCCCTCATTCCCTGCACACATACTTGTTCATGGACATACAATTCATGCCCATTCTCTCTCCCGATTAGCTTTGAATCTGTCCTTTTCCTCTGTCTCTGCTATTATTGCCTTAGTCCAGGTACTGTTATCCTTTGTCTAAATTAATGTAACAGACTGATAAGTAGGGAAAAATCTAAGAATGTTTGAGGCAACCAGTAGTTGAACTTATTGCTAGCAAGCTCTCCAGTGGTCATACACAAAGAATTTAGGAAAGATTTAGGCAGCGTGGATTTCCATGGGCTTGCAGAATGTTGAAGATGCTTGCTTTCTCTGCTACTGAATTATGTATGAGAAGACTGCTGCTGAAACTGGTTGGACATGCATTTGAGGTGCATGTGGCTTGAAGTTATTCTGACATTTGCTGTTATCATGGGGGCATTTCATTTCCAAGGGAAAAAAACTCTTCATGATTATAGATGATCTAGCTGTTCAAAAATCCACCATGGAAAGATGATTTTTGAGAAAAACCACTTTTATGTATATTAGAAAAGCATAACTTATACAATCCAAATTTGTTTAGCAAAGCCCACATATATCTTGAGGAGAACACACTTAGAGCAGTTGACAGCCAATGACCATCATATAAGACTATGCAGTCAATCTTACAGAATTCAGCGGTTGAAAGTTTCTATACTGATCAGGAAAATCCAAGTTAAATGAGTTAATAGTCTGCAGTCAGCTGTTCTAAGAGATGACTTTATCACATCTGGGCAAGCTTATTGACAGTATTACCAGAATGGTTAATGAATTCAGCTTTGCAAGAAATCATAATGCACATTGGTGGAGCAGCATGATTGCATTTCACCCACGAGATCCAGTTATTCTATCTCTGTAGGTAGATGTTGAGGAAGATGCTAGAATACAGTGATGTAAGGAGAAATATGTTTGTCAGGAAATCAAATTGAGTAGTTCAAAGACTGGTTCTGGTGTTAGTGTCCTTGATGCCGATGGGTCTCAGGATTCTCATCTGTCTATACTTGGCAGGACTTCTTAGCTGAATCTGAGATGGATTGTGGCTTCCAGAACATCAGGCCAATCCCTTCTATGGGGATATAGTTGCATGAGATGATAGCTATAAACACTTCTGTTTGCAGCTGAAGGAAAAAGAGGGGCCTATTTTGTGCATCAGGACCTGGAGAGAGATGGAAAAAGAGGTGAGATTAAAGGGGAAGACATGAGTCTAGCTGGAGAGAGAGATAAAGGTCAGAAAGAAAAGCAGAAGTGTTTGTGAAAGACCATGTTAAAGTTTGGACACAAACAGAACTGCTGTAGGACCCATTGATCAACTTTAATCTTAACAAACAGGTGAGCTGCCCCCTTTCTCCTCCACTGAGCCTTTGATCATTTAGGGAAGGTTTGACACCCTGAATGCTCCCAGCGCCCCAGCAGAGCACACTAGAGAGCTGCAGGGCAACAGCAGAGATGATAGCTCCCAGAAAGTCAGTGATCTGGGACAGTGGCAGTGTGCTGGGTGCCTTACCTGACTCTTGAGGAGAGGACCAGCACAATGGCCCAAGTCAGGGGACATGAGTGGTTGGTTTTGTGCCTATTGGATGTGAAGCAATATCTGATAAGTGCTCCAAAATAATTGGGGAAAAACTTCCAAGGTAGCCTGGGTTCTTGTAATTAAGGCATTAATGGAAATGTGACTACATTTGGATTCATGGGCTGTTGAAACTTGGAATATCTGGAATTATAGACAGTGCCTTAATTCTGAAAGTCTATGACTATGCTATATTTAATAGCATTCACACACATGGTAAAGTGAAAAAAAAATACTTAGCACTAATTTACAAATGAATCACAGAATTTTTAGCCCAGGAAGGAGCTTTAGGAATCATCCACTTCAATCTCCACATTTCAAAATGAGAGTTGGAGAGCAAAAAAGGGGAAGTGACTAAGCTCTGTGATGTTGGGTGTGGTAGTGGCAGATTTAGGACTATATCCATATCTCCTGGATCCTAGACTTGGGCATTTTAGAACAAAAAGAAAGAGGAATGGTTGGGTTTTTTTATTTTTTTATTTTTAGGTTACATATCAAGTACAACTTGGCTTCACATCAAGTTAAAATTGAAACGGTTATATTTTAACTATAGTTAAGAACTAAACACATCAGAAGTTCTCTAGTTCTCTGAATAATAGTATATATTTAAGAAAAAGGTTTTAAAATTTCAGTTCTGTGATTAGATATCAACATAAATTATGTCTTTGATCACTCTATCTTGGCAGTTCCTCCCTGGTAGATTTTATTATGCAAGAAATTTAGTGGTATTTTTGCTGTGGGAAGGAATACAGGCCTCAAACATGTCAGCTTGCTTCCATCTCAGGACCTTGCTCTTGTGTTTCCTCTGCCTCAAACACTCTTCTCTTGGATCATCCTAAAACTGTCTCCCTCTCATCTTTTATGTCTTAGCTGAAGTGTCACCTACGTTGAGAGGCTGTCACTCATTTCTCTCTCCAAGCCAGGCTGGTAATCTTAGCCTAGCAGCTTTCAACTGGGGATGATTTTGTCCCCTGTGTTATTCAGGGTTCTCTAGAGAAACAGAACTGACAGGAGATATCTGTAAATAGTGTGATATTTTATAAAATTATTTCACATGACTGTGGGGATGCACAAGTCCAAATTCCATAGGGCAGGCAGCAAGCCAGGGACTCAGATGAAAGTCCTCATTGAATTCCCCAGGAGATGCTGGCTATGTGAAGCAGAGATGGGGATTTTCTCTCTGAATGCTGAAATCACTTCTCCTTTTAAGGCCTTCAGCTGATTGGATAAAGCATCACTCATTGCTGATGGCAATCTCCTCAGTTGATTGTAGAGGTAATCAGCCATCTATGTAATCAACCCATTGATAATTACAGTCCATGAAATGTCCTTGTATTACAGTTAGCCCAGTGCTTGCTTGATCAAACAATTGGGCACCATTACCTGGCTGAGTTGACACATTAGCCTAACCATCACAGTCTACCCCTTGTCAACATGGCAGCCATGCACATCACCTTAAACCATACTTAGTTTCTAAAAAAAATAATAACACACACACACACACACACATATATTTATATTTTTCCACCTAACAGTACTCAACTGTCCTGCATACAACCAGAAACACACTAAATCCCTCCAGAATAGGGTGCAAGTCTTTGGGTAATATTCACTCTTAAACTTGACATCCTTAAATACTACAACATAAAGTTAATACAACTTATGATAAGGGGAAAGGATAGGGAAGAAAACAAAGATATTCATTTTATGTATATATACAAACTCATAACAAGACAAGGAAGAAATAGTCATGACCATTACAGTCTTTGTTTCTGTAACTTAGTATGTGGTCAAAGTTCATATTTATCACTACCTTCTTCCATTACCCATTACATGTTCCCTTTACCCTCAGCAAGCATCTCAGCTGGCCGTGGTTCTTTGCTTGGTGGGGTGACCCAAACTTTCATTCCTGAAGATTCTGGGCCATTGTTAGTCCTGCCTGGATTGGGTTGTTGTAATTTTCCATTGAATTTAATCACAGGGCATGGTAGTACTAAGAGATGACCTAGGGGATCCTCTGTATTCCAGACAAACTCTTCTTTACCTTCATTGTAGTCCTATTTCCCCTTGATTGTCAGGATCAATCACCACAGCCAATACAGTAATTCCCTTCTTTGCTGTTGATTCAGAGGCATGAGAATCCCAAAGTGGCCAGGTGGCAGTCTTAACGTCAGTTCAATGGAATTGTTGTGTTTCCTGGTGGAAGTACTCCTCCTTTTGAGACTAAGTCTTGTAGACCAGCAGAACTTAAGGTTGCAGGGATAGGAAGCAAAAATTTTCCTAGTGGATCACTAGGGATGATAATGAGTGGTGCCACTCCTATTTGCACCCCTTGATTCCTGGGCTTCTGAATCCTGGCTATGGGAGAAACAGTACCATAGAGTGGATGTTGATTTAGAGCATACACCACCTCCTGGAGAACATTGCACCAGCCCTGCAAGGTATTGCCACCTAGGTGGTGCTGTATTTGAGTCTTCAAAAGGCCATTCCACCATTCTATCAATCCAGCTACTTCAGGATGATGGGGAACATGGTAAAACCAGTGAACTCCATGACCATGTGCCCGTTCCTGTACATCATTTGGCTGTGAAGTGGGTTCCTTGATCAGAAGCAATGCAGTGTGGAATAGCATGGAGGTAGATAAGACATTTGGTAAGTCCATGGATGGTAGTTTTAGAGAAGCATTGTGTGCAGGGAAGGCAAACCCATATTTGGAGTATGTGTCTATTCCTGTTATAACAACTCACTGCCCCTTCAGTGATCGAAGTGTTCCAATATAATCAACCTGCCACTAGGTAGCAGGCTGATCACCTTGGGGAATGATGCCATATTGGGCACCTGCTTTGCCATTATAGTCTTTGCTGCTGACAGATTGGGCACTCAGCAGTGGCTGTAGCCAAGTCGTCCTTGGTGAGCGGAAGTCCATGTTGCTGAGCCTTGCATAATCTCTATCCCTACCACGATGGCCAATTTGTTCATGAGCCCCTTGGGCAATGACAAGAGTGACTAGAGAAAGAGGCTAACTGCTATCTACAGAACAAGTGAATTTATCCACTTGATTTTAGAATCTTCCTGTGCTGAAGTCACCCCCTGGTGAGCATTCATATGGGACACAAATATTTTCATGTTTTTTTGCCCACTCAGAAATGTCTATCCACATACCTCTTCCCCAGACCTCTTTGTCACCAATTTTCCAATCATGTTCCTTCCAAGTCCCTGACAATCCAGCCAAACCATTGGCAACAGCCCATGAATCAGTGTACACATGCACCTCTAGCCATTTCTCCTTCCAAGCAAAATGAACAAACAATGCACTGCTCGAAGTTCTGCCCACTGAGAGGATTTTTCCTCACCATTGTCCTTTAGGGACAGTGTTGCAGCTGTCCACTTTTGGGTGTTACCTGCATATCGTGCAGAACCATCTGTAAACCAGGCCCAAGTTTCCTCTTCCTCAATCAACTGATTTTAAGGAACTCCCCAAGAGGCTATAGCTGTGGGCTGGGAAAGAGAAGGTAATGTGACAGGAGTGGGGGCCTTGGGCATTTAGGCCATTTCCTCATGCATCTTACTTGTACCTTCAGGATCTGCTTGAATCCTATCTCGTGTATACCCCTTCCTCCTCATAATGGAGTGTTGCTGTGCACATCCATCTTTATGGTTTGGTGGGTTAGACAATACCCAGCTCATGATAGGAAACTCAGGTCTCATGGTAACTTAGTGGCCCATGGTTAAGCATTCAGTCTCTGCTAAGGCCCAGTAGGAACCAAAAGCTGTTTCTCAAAAGGAAAATAGTTATCTGCAGAAGATTCAGGGCAGGGCTTTGCTCCAAAATCCTAAGGATCTGCTCTCTTATAGGGGCTGGCCAAAGGCTCCAGACAGCATCTCTATTTGCCACTGACACTTCCAGCACCGTTGGATGTGTTGGATCTTATGGCCTAAGTGGCAGTGCAGCTTGCATAGCAGCCTAGACCTGTCGCAGAGCCTCTTCTTGTTCCAGTCCCCCCTCAAAACCAGCAGGTTTTCTGGTCACTCAATAAATGGGCTGGAGTAGCACACCCAAAAGAGGAATGTGTTGTCTCTAAAATCTGAAGGGAACAACCAAGCGTTGTACCTCTTTTTTGGTTGTAGGAAGGCCAGATGCAACAGCTTATCCTTCACTTTAGAAAGGATATATCAACGTGCCCCATACCACTGGACACCTAGAAATGTCACTAAGGTGGAAGTTCCCTTTATTTTTGTTGAATTTATCTCCTATCCTTTCTCATGCAAATGCCTTACCAGTAAGTCCAGAGTAATTGCTACTTCTTCCTCACTTAGGTCCAGTCAGCATGATATCATCAATATAACAGACTAGTGTGATTTCTTATGGGAGGGAGAGACAATCAAGGTCCCTATTGATAATATTATGACATAGGGCCAGAGAGTTGATATATCCCTGAGGCAAGACAGTGAAGGTATATTGCTGGCCTTGTTAGCTGAAAGCAGACTGTTTCTGGTGGTCCTTGCTAATGGCAATTGAGAAAAAAGCATTTGCCAGATCAATAACTGCATACCCAGTATCAGAGAATGTGTTGATTTGCTCAAGCAATGATACCACATTTGGAAGAGTAGCTGCAATTTGAGTCACCACCTGGTTAAACATATGTTAATCCACTGTCGTCTTCCAAGATCCTTCTGATTTCTGCACAGGCCAAATAGGAGAGTTGAATGGGGATATGGTGGGAATCACCATCCCTGCATCCTTCATATCCTTGATGGTGGCATTGATCTCTGCAATCCCTCCAGGAATGAGGTATTGCTTTTGGTTTACTATTTTTTTAGGTAGGGGCAGTTCTAGTGGCTCCCACTTGGCCTTTCCTACCATAATAGACCTTACTCCACAAGTCAGAGAACTAATGTGGGAATTCTGCCAGTTACTGAGTATGCCTATTCCAATTATGCCTTCTGGAACTGGGGAAATAACCACAGAATGGGTCCGGGGACCCACTGGACCCACTGTGAGATGGACCTTAGCTAAAACTCCATCGATCTCCTGACCTCTGTAAGCCCCTACTCTGACTGGTGGACTACAGTGACGTTTTGGGTCTCCTGGAATTAATGTCATGTCTGAGCCAGTGTTTAATAATCCTCAAAATATCTGATCATTTCCTTTTCCCCAGTGCATGGTTACCCTGGTAAAAGGCTGTAGGTCTCTTTTGGGAAAGCTGGGAGGAAGATTGACTGTATATTTTGGCAGTGTAACAGGATCCTTCCCCAAGGGGACCCAGCTAGCCCCTTATTCAAGGGCCTCTGGGTCTGTAAACTGTCTCAAGTCTGGAAATTGATTAAGGAGCCATGACTCTCTGTTTCTGTAATTCAAGTTTGGGTTTTGTTCACTGGACCTAGAACACTTCTGCTTATACAGATCAAGTAGGAATTTAGTACACTGCCCATCTATTTTACTTCTAGGTATCCCCTGATCTATTAGTCAACACTGTAGGTCTATGTGACTCAGACTCTTTTGAGTCTGAGAAAGGTGCTTTGAGGCTGCACCTTTCATTGAGGTAGCCATGCCCGCCTTGTCTTTGGCAATTAAGTGCTGCTACTTGGCTTCTGCCAGCCCAGGATCCAGTTATCCTCATAGTGTTTAAGGATTCTAGTTCCGTGACAGCAGTTCTTACAGTAATATCTGACCTACAGAGAAGAGCAACCACAGAGCTCTTTAGGGAAGATGGAGTTAGTCTCATAAATTTATTTCTCACAGTCATGGTGAATGGTATGTCCTCTGGACATTCCTGGGGTGAGTGGGCAGGTCTTAAATGGTAAATCCATTCTAGCATTCCAATCTCTTTAAGCCTTTGGATCTCATCTACAGTATGCCAGGGTAAATCTGGCATCTCGACCTCAGGCATTGTAGGCCATCTTTTGGTCCATGTTTCAGCCAGCCCTAACAATCTGTTAGAGCCCTTTCTACCTGTGAGCTACAACATTGAATCCAGAATCTCTGCTTAGTGAGTCCATATCAACAAAGTCAACCTGATCCAACTTTATATTCCTTCCACCATTATCCCATACTGTTAATATCCATTCTCACACATATTCCTTGATTTCTGTCTATAGAGATTGGAAAACTCATGCAATTTTTTAAAGAGTATAGCATACCTCCTCATGGGCCACATTTTGTACTTCACCTTTGGGGGCTTGTTGTGACTTTAGTCTAGTTATAGGTCTGGAAGAGAAGAGGGATGGTGGAGGTGGCTAAGGAGATGCATTAGAAGTGGCTTGCAAGCCATTTACCTCAGGGCATTGCCTTGCAGTTTCATCTGGTGAGAAAGGATTAATCTCTTTAGGTGGGGGTTGGATGTCAGACTCCTCAGGTCAGGGTGGAGGTTGGGTGATGGTTTTCTTTGGGTAGGGAGGAGGTTGAGACTTCTTGGGGGCAAGCTGGACATTGGGTGGGGCAAGCTTGATGTTGGGTGGTCTTCTCAGTGTTACAGATTTATCTGGCAAAGTCTCAGCAGAATTTAGGGTTTCATTGTCCCCACTGCCATCATCATCAATCCATATGTCTCCATCCCAGTGCTCAGGATTCCACTCCTTTACAATCAATGCCCTCACTTTAATAGAGAGGTTCTTAACCAGGGGCCCACAGACCCCCAAGGGGTCCATGGAAAGATTTCAGGGGGTCCATGAGCATGAATTGAAAAAATCAGCTTATTATCTTTATTTTTTCTGATCTCTAACTGAAATCTAGGATTTCCTTCACTTATGAATGTATGCAATAAATTACAATAGTATTAATTTCATATCACATTACAGTTGTTGCATTACTTGAAAAATCACTTATGCTCATCCATACTTCAAAATTACGGTAGTTGTTAGACCCAACACTAGTTGACTGTCATAAAACTATCTGCTGCTACACTTTGAGAAGGGGTCCATGGTTTTCACCTGACTGGCAAAGGGGTTTGTGGAACAAAATTGGTTAAGAATCCCTGCTTTAATAGAAGACACCCTGCAAGGTTGAGATTTTTGTTTCTGTTGTAACTGTGCTACTCATACAATAAGACTCTGAGTCTGGTTTTCAGAGATCTCAAGTCTTTGGCTACATGAAACAAGAATTTCTTTCAGAGCACACATAGAAATTTTCACATCTTTCATGTGGTGATTAAGTTGCAATTTGAAGCCTTCAGCTCATCCCTTTCTTTTTAAACTGTATCCACCGTATTTAGGAAAAGCCAGCCAACACCATTGTACCTTTTAACTCCAAAAAACTCTGTTAAGGTGTTAAAAACACTCTTACCCATATCCTTGCCTCTTATAAGCATGGAAGTCATCATATCCAGTGGTGTTATTTTACTTATCTCTATTGCCAACTGTATTAGTCAGCGAAAGGGGTGCTGATGTAAAGTACCAGAATTCTGTTGGCTTTTATAAAGGGTATTTATTTGGGGTAGAAGCTTACAGTTACCAGGCCCTAAAGAGTCCAACTCAAAGTACCATACGAGATACTTTCTCACCCAAAGTCTGTTGCCACATATTGACGCAAGATGGTGGATGATGTCTGTGAGGGTTCAGCCTTCCTCATTCCTCTTAAAGCTCTGTGGTCCTAGCTTCTTCTTATCTCAGCTGTAGGCTGGCATAAGCGTCATCACTCTCCTCAGGGCTCATTTCTTTCTGGGCTTTCTCAGATATTCTGGGTTCTGGTCTCTTCAGCTGCAAACTATCAGGTGAGCAGCTTGGCTCTCTCCCCAGGGCTCCAGTGTCCACTACTAAACTCTCTGTGTTTTCCTTCTCTGTGTATTTACTTCCCTGTCTTTGATTGAGCATCCGTTTATATAGCCCACTACTATAGGCTAGCTGTAGGCGGGGGCTCAAACTGAGTCGCCCTAATGACATGGTCAAATAAAAGCCTTAATCTTGATTTAATAAAGTTAAAATGAAACCTCTGAGTCTAATTCAATCTAGTACACCAGAGGAACAGACCAGTTTACAAAAAGAATCCAATATTTATTTTTGGAATTCATAAATAATACCAAACTGCCACACCAACTCATGCCATTGACTGTCATTGGCCTCTTGATTTTGTAAACAGAGTCATTAGTGCCCTTGAATCTAATCAGAATAGAGAGCCAATTGCAAAAATCCCAGTAACCAATTCAGAAATCCCATTTTTAAGATTCTGTCTCTCAAGAACCACTTCTGGTTCCAACTGTATTTTCAGGGTTCTCTAGAGAAACAGAACTGACAAGGAGATAGCTGTAAAAAGTATGAGATTTTATAAAATTGTATTACACGACTGTGGGGATGCACAAGTACAAATTCCATAGAGCAGGCTGCAATGATGAAGGTCCTCATTGAATTCCCCCAGGAGATGCTGGCTATCTGAAGTAGAAAGAATTATTTTGCTTGCAGTTATAGATACTCCTTGTTTTTTCAGATGGGACTTACCCATCATCATCATTTTGTTCGTTGTCCATGACAAGCCTGAAAAACTGGAGAGTAGGAGTTGGCTGACCTGCAGCCTTTTTTGAAGAAATAGAAAAGTTGATGCTCAAATTCATATAGAATTGCAAGGTGCCTCAAAGAGCCAATTCAAAATCACAAAAGAAGAACAAAGTTGGGCTCATACTTCCTGATTTCAAAACTTACTACAAAACCACCATAATCAAAACAGTGTGATACTGGCATAAAGATAGACATGTAGACCAATGGAATAGAACTGAGAGTTCAGAAATAGACCCACTGATTTTTAACAAGGGTGCCAAGTACATTAACTGCAGAAAGAATGGTCTGTTTAGCAACAGTGCTGGGAAAACTGGATAACCACAGGCAAAAGAAAGAAAAGTGGACTCCTACCTCACACCATATATACAAATTAATTCTAAATGGATTGAGGACATAAACCTAAGAGCTAAAACAATAAAATGCTGAGAAGAAAACATGGGGAAACTTCATAACCTTGGATCTGGTAGTAATTTCTTAGATGTGAGCAACAGAAGAAAAAATAGATAAAATAGGCCTTCAACTGATTGGATGAGATGTCACTCATTGCTGATGGCAATCTCCTCAGTTGATTTTAGATGTAACCAACCATCTATGCAATCAACTCACTGATGGTTAAAGTCCATGAAATGTCCTTGTATTACAGTTAGTCCAGTGCTTGCTTGACCAAACAACTGGGCACCATTACCTGGCTGAGTCGACACATTAGCCTAACCATCATACCCTTCTGCAAGGGACATTTGGCAATGTCTGAAGACATTTTTTTTTAGGGTGTGCTGGAGATTGAACTCAGGACCTCGTACATGGGAAGCAGGTACTCAACCACATGAACTACATCCACTCCCCCGAAGGCATTTTTTAAAACCTTTTATTGTAATAATATATATATAACTCAAAGCATCCCATTTTAACCTCTTTCAAGCATACAATTCAGTGATATTGATTATATTCACAATATTGTGCTACCACTACCAACCCCTTTTACCCAAACTTTTTCATTACCTCAAACAGAAACTCTGTACCCACTAAGCAATAACTCCCCCTTCCACTCATTCCATGGGCTCCTGGTAACATGTAATCTACTATCTGTCCCTATGATTTTGCTTATTCTAGGTATATTTTATAAGTGAGATCATACAATATTTATCTTGTTGTGTCTGACATTTCACGCAGCATGATGTCTTCAGGATTCATCCATGTTGTAGCATGTATCAGAACGTTATTCCTTCCATATAGCCCAGAATATCTAAGTCTCCTCTCAGCCTGAAGCAGTCAGAGCAGACATCACCCCAAATCCCTCAAAACTGAGGAATGAACAATCATAAGGGGGGAGTGTAACACAGACCAAAGTAGATTTATTGTTATCATAGTTATTATCTTGTCTTAACAAAAGAACTTGTAACATTGATGTAAAGATAGTGGTCACCAGGGGTTCACAAGGGAGGGGGAGTGCTGAATGGGTAGAACACAGGGCACATTTGGGGTGGTGAGAGTCTTCTGTATGATACTGCAATGATGGACACATGACATTATGCCTTTGTTAAGATCTAAGGAACTGTACAACACAAAGTGTAAACCATAATGTAAACTATAGTCTTTGGTTAGTAGCAATGCTTCAATATTGGTCCATCAACTGTAACAAATGTACCATACTAATCTAAGATGTCAATGAGAGGGGAAACTATGTATGTGGAGGTGTGTGTGTGAGTTATATGGGAATTCCCTATACTTTTGGTGTAATTTTTTGTACATGTAAAACTAAAACTTCTCTATAATTAAAGTTTAATATTACAAAAAAAGTAGAAAAAAGCCCCAAACAAACAAACAAACAAAAAGGCTGCTGGGATTTTGAAAGGTATTGTGTTGAATCTGTAGATCACGTTGGGTAGTATTGACATCTTAAAAGTATTAAGTCTTCCTATTCATGAACACATTCATTTAAGTTGTCTGAAGACATTTTTAATTGTCACAACTTGGGGCAGCAGGGACTGCTACTGGCATCTAGTAGTTAGAGGCCAATGATGTTGCTAAACATCTTACAGTACATGGGACAGCCTCACACAACAAAGAATTATCTGAGAAAAAATGTTAATAGTGCGGAGGTTGAGAAGTCCTGCTCTAACCCATTGCTTTAGCTTTGTTTTTTTCCAAGACTATACCACTATCTTATTTGTTTACATGCTTTTCAGTCTGTCTCCTCTACCCCCCGCCCCCATCCCCTTCAATGAAAGCTCCATAAGGTCAGGAACTTTGTCTTGATCACTGTTACATAAGTTTCCAGAACAGTACTTGGCACATAGTAGGTCCTCAATACATATGAATTGAATTGACTAAATGAATAACTCTATCACCCCTACTGGAGAAACAACTTGCAGGGCCAGCTGTCCCATTGGCATATAATCTTCTTTGACAAAGGAAACCAAGCCAAAATACC
Source organism: Cabassous unicinctus (assembly GCA_029593785.1). Classification (NCBI taxonomy): domain Eukaryota; kingdom Metazoa; phylum Chordata; class Mammalia; order Cingulata; family Chlamyphoridae; genus Cabassous; species Cabassous unicinctus. The sequence continues at coordinate 4,357 of JAQZBX010040153.1, read as the reverse complement.
AGGCAAAATAGAATGACGGGCTTTTTTTTTGGTTCCATACAGTTAGGATCAGCACAATTTTGTCTTTCAGAAAACCAACAAACAAAAAAGGCGAAGGTTATTGAAAACGAGTGGATGCTGCCTGTGTGACAGCTGTCAGTGTAATCCTGTAGTTGCTATAACAGTGGTTATCTGGGCTGAGACTGCAAAGGGGAATGGAAATGAAGCTATTTGTACATAAGCTACATTTGGCAAAGAATAACAACTTATTGATTCAGGCTGCCCAGGAAAGCTGTTTCTTTTCCATGTCTTTTCATTCCTAGTCTGGGTTGAATTGAGAACACAAATTCTATTCAAATGTATTAATAGCTTTCTAATGTAAGCTTTTGGTCATGAAGAAATGAAAAGAATTATCTGAAACACTACCAAAGGACAGAGTTTCATGCAGGTTTATTTTACCTGATATATTATAAAAAATGAAAGGCAACTGCACTAACGTCAAACCAGAACTGCATCAGTGCAGTTTTTTGAATAGAACTGGATAATATATTAGTGAACGCATCTAACTAGTAAGTGCTATCAGGAGCATCTTGGAAATAAAGACTGAAAAGTGTCTTAACAGCTTTAAAATTCACAGATGGCAAATCAAGTAAAAGATCTGTTTATCACCCTCCGAACATGCTGTAAAATGCACATCTGAGGGCTAGGAAGTTGGCAACTGCTGCACTTTTGGAAACCTCTGGGAACCCTTGGCTTTCCAATATTTAGCTCCTCTAGTGCCTTCCTGCAGAACAGGGGGAAGCCACTTTCCTGACCACACAGCTTCTGTACAATAAGATTGTGAAGTCATTGTGCTTTGCCAGGAGTGTCAGAAGGCAAAAATTAGTGAGTCAGATATGTATAATAATGCATTGGAGATTGTTATGCCATGTACTATGTTTCATAAAGTCTTGCAGAAACAGCTTGACATAGACTATTGCAGAATATTAAAAGCTGCTTTCTAGTGTTTGGACTCTTTCTGTCTACAGATCAGTGACTGTTTTGTACATTAACTGCATAGCTTGTGGTACCACATTTTTTTATGCTGTGAAAATATAAATTATTGAATTGATTCAACAGTCAGTTTGAACTCTAATATATTTTGATCACTGTCTTAGATTTAGCATATTTCATATTTTAAAAAAATTAATTGCATTACATTCATTTAAACAAATTTATAAAAATAAAGTAAACTTCTGCAATTAGGATGTGCCTTTTCTAGTTATGGAGTTTTTGCCTTTCTTTGCCTTCTCTCTCTCTCCTTTTCTTTCTTCCTTAAGTCAATTCATTTCGTTTCATTAAATGAATAATTTTAACTGCCTAAGCCTCAAATTTAATCACCTGTTTTCTTCAGTATTTGCTATCTAATACAAAATGTATAAATATCTTGATAGTATTTATCTATTCATAAGATAAATATAATTCCATATATAACATGGGTTTTTTAGCTGTCCAGTATGTGTCAAACCATGTAGCCTGAAACATAATTTATGGTAAAAACCTGACAAGCAGCACTTGGCCTCTAAGGCAGGTCTTAGGTCTGTCTTCCAACTGAATGTGAGGAAAATTATCTAAATAGTAGAGGCCCCAAAGCTCTGGCTTCATTAAGCTAAAAAGACAAATGTATTCTGAAGATAAAATTCTTGATCTTACTTCATGAATCACCATTAGGTCACAGGGATCACAAAAGAAGAGAATGGCTGATTAATTTTTTAAGAGGGCTAGGATGAAATTGGGCATATTTTGAAGAGGTTATATATATAAATGAATGAGTGGATATTTTCCTTGTTTGGAGGCAGGTTTTGGAGTTAGGTAAACTTGGGTCATCCATTTACTAGATCTTGCTTGATTTTAGCTACTCAGACTTCTCAGAGTCTCAGTGTCTATATTGGTATGATGGGGAATAGTAATAAGTACCTTGCAGGGGTATTGTAAGGGCTAGAGATAAGTATGGAACATGCTTAGTTGTTCGGCACCCCGTAGGCATTCAGTAGAGGTATTAGCGGTATTTATTTGTAAGTAAGTAAAATGCAGTATATTAAGAACATGGAAAGAGAGTTATGCTTTTGTGGTAAGGTTTAGAGTATTCACTGTATAGAAGTGGTGATGTTAAATATAATGTATACATACAACAACATACACAAGCCATACAAACACATGCATTCTCAGCCTTAGTTTGTTCCTGAGACCCACCAGCTTCAAGGAACCATCTTTCATCAGTGAAGTTTGGTTTCCCAGTGAAGCTAGAAGTCTTTAAGGGCAGGACCAAAATTGTACATTTTCTCAACTGCCATATCAGGTGTGTAGAAGACGTGAAACAAATACTGATTGCTTTGAAAGATTAAAGTATGTTCTCCAAATAGTCCACTTTTGGGGCAATTGTTCTTTCCACTTTTTCTTTCTTAAGGTTATGACACCTTCTTTTCCTTTTTTCTTGTGAGTTGGTAGACAAAAAGAGACATGTCTGAGGCATTCTTTCTCCACAGCCTCATTCATACATACCAAGCAGGAGACAAAGGGGAAAAATAGGTTCCTGAGTGGCCCCTTCTGCTTTCTTACTCTTATTTGCTTCCAGGGATGATGGGAGTCATTTCCCACCCTCACTCTTTTGGCACTCACGTAGTAAAAAGAATAAAAATCCCAGAGGGTTACTGCATTTGAATTTAAGGCTATTGAAAAAGTGTTTATATAAATTTTTGACTGATCTTACCACCATAATGCTTCCTCAGTTTTTTGAGTTGGAAAAGTATGTGTATTTTAATGCAACATAAAGAATAACTACACAAAGTAATAAAAATACACTCCTTTACATATGTCACAATAAGTGGCTTTGGGTCATCCTAGGTCCGAGCCTCTTGTCAGACCACCATGCCTTGCCTTTGACTGTAAAGGAGGTCATGTGTTCAGGTCATTCAACATATTTTAGTAAATCCTGACTCTGAATAAGGATCTTTCCTATAGTTTAAAGACTCATTAAGGAGGCTGAAAAATAGAGGAATGACTGGAAATAGCATGGCCTTTGAATGAGATGGACTTGAGTTCCACTCCCAGCTCTGCCACTTACTAGGTGTGTGATCTTGGGCTAGTTCTTTAGTGTCATTTTACTCATCCTTAAAATGGGAATAATATCACTTATACTTACCTTAGAGTGTTTAGATGGTTAACTTACAAAGCATCAAGAAGAGTATCTAGTCCAGGGTAGGTGTCTGATAAAAGCAAATGTTTCTTACTCTTTCCCCCATTAATCACCCTGCCTTCCTGTCTCAGGTTAGTAGTATTTGTGTTTGTGAGTATCAAATGAGACAACGTGAAAGCGCTATAAATATAAAACACAATATTAACATAAGCAATGGAAATAGATTTTATGAGATGACAAAGCTGTGCATATATTGAGAAGCTGGTGAAAATTCCAAATTAACTTTTCCTCCCTTAGAAATTCCTTGGTAATTGAGAGGTGAATTCCATACCTCCCTCCATTTTATTGGTTAGGATTTTGCATAATTTAAAATGAGGTAAAATGTAGCTTTAACTGGAAAATAAAGATCAGTAAGAGATCTTAGACTCTCACTGAAATCCTGCTACAAGTGGAAATTAAATTTGACATTATCTGCATGTAAGAGATCCCTCCCAAAATATTGGCTATTTCTGGAAATCCACAAAATAAGTTTGGATAAACTCAGAGCTGGGGGAAACCTTTGAGCCTCCAGTTAGTCCATCTAAACATTTGCTTAACAGGTGAACTTACATGACTAGGAAAGATGAGGAGGATCTGTTGAAACCTGATAGAGAGATTCTCATAATGGAATCCTCCTTTTTAAAATTAAAATAATGTTGGGTGTCTTGACCATGTTTTTATTCCCAAACAATTTTGGACTATCATAGACTACAGTAGGCAGGGAAATTAAGCAAGCTTGGCCTATGGCTGGGTTAGCTTCTCTAGCCAAGGATTGGATTTCCTTGATATTCCCCAAAACCAAGTGTAGGGCCTCCCCAGGCCCCAGTGAACACTTGTTGAGTCAATGTGTGGTTGGATATAGGGACTGACACCTGACTTGAGTTGAAACTCCCTGTGGGAATAGAACTACACACCCAGAACTTCTCAGGTACTCCTCAATTTTAGCTCGCAGTAGAAGACCAAAGCACAGGGTTTGGGTAAGGTTTAAATCTGTGTAGTCTTTCCAAGTTTCCCCAAGCTAAGCCTCACACAGCCTGTGGTTAGTTGGTACCAAAGCAGTTTATTTTTCTTCTCTAAGAAAAATGTACAAGCAATAGTATTTTGACATGCAACTTGAAGCACTCCTGGTTATTTGACATACACCCACAAAAAAGCAAAGCTGAT